>JANHZT010006262.1:48768-63000 GCA_032468215.1 Stegonotus admiraltiensis
TTTTTTTTTTCAAATTAAAACAGAGAGGGCATTAGGCCAGACCGGCTTGATGAAATAGGAATGTCTTAAGTGATCGATGGAATTGTACAGCATGTGGGATGAGGCTCTTTGAATGCAGCACTTGTAGGAATCGGCCTGTGAACAATAATAAAATGTATTCATAGCTTTATTTATTTAGGAATTGAATCCATTTATATATTGTATCAGTGTACAGGTGTTGGGAATAATGTACAATGTACCAACAGCAGGGTTCAATGTAGAATATTATTCAATGGGTTTCTCCCCTTTTTTCCCAAAGCTTTTGGTCAAAGGAATGTTTCTACCAAAGATTGTAAGATGTACCAATTTTCTTCCAAACCTTCCAGCTTAAGCCAGCAGGGTTACAGATTAAAGTGGCATGCTATAAAAGAGCAAAAATTATATCTTTAAACCTGGCTTTAGTCTTTAGGCATTCTATTAACCCAAGCTTTGTGGGAGAGGTTAGGAAGTTTGCGAGGACTGTGAAAAGTTGTCATTTAGAAAATGATTCATTTCAATCATTATTTTGCACCAAATCTTTAAATTCTTGAATCAACTAGAATTGGACAACTTGGTAAACTAGAAAAGTGTGGGATAGACAGCATCACCACCAGATAGATTTGTAACTGGCTGACAAATCATACTCAACGAGTAGTCCTTAATGGTACTACATCTGCATGTAGGGAAGTAAGCAGTGGGATACCACAAGGTCTGTCTTAGGCCCAGTACTCTTCAACATCTTCATAAATGTTCATTTAAGTGATGAGGTAATAGAAGGGGAACTCATCAAATTTGTGGATGATACTAAGCTGGCAGAAATAGCCAACACCCCACAAGACAAGCTCAGGATCCAAAAAGATCTTGACAAAGTTGACCAATGGGCCCTTTCCAACAAAACGAAATTTAATGTGGAGAAAAGCAAGGTTTTACACCTAGGCAGGAAAAACCAAAGGTATAGGTATAGATTAGGCGAAATCTGGCTCAAAAGCTAATGCAATCCTTGGCTGTATAAACAGAGGCATAGAATCAAAATCACATCAAGTATTAGAACTGCTTTATCAAGCCTTAGTAAGGCTACACCTCTTCTTTCTTTTGTCTGCTATTTACTTGCAGAATCTGCTATGAAAGGCTGCACAAAGAACTCCAACTCTGAGGAAGTCGTCCCGTCCCGAGTGGATCTCCGGGTTGGCAAAGTGCTCAGTGTGGAAAAGGTGAGGTGCTTTTAGTGCCCCCTTTGTGGGTGCTGTTAGAGTTACATCTGTCCCAGTGGGGGCCCTTGCCTGAAGCCCCTCGGCTGGTCCCTGATGTTCCCATCTGATGCCTACAGCATCCCGATGCTGATGCTCTGTACGTGGAGAAAATTGACCTGGGAGAGGCCGAACCTCGAACAGTGGTCAGTGGTCTGGTGGCTTTTGTGCCCAAGGAAGAGTTGCAGGACAGGCTGGTGGTCCTGGTGTGCAATATGAAGCCCCAGAAGATGCGGGGAGTGGAGTCCCAGGCCATGCTGCTCTGCGCTTTCAGGTTGGCAAAGGAAGAAGTGGGGCAGGGTGGAAGAGCTGCGGCTTAAGTGGCGCCTCTTCCCAGAAGCATCTTGCACGAGGTGCTCAAATTCTCCTATGGGTGCTTTCTTTCTCAATCATCTTCTCAGTTCTGGAGATCCCTGCCAAGTAGAACCCTTGGACCCCCCAGCAGGCTCCTGTCCTGGAGAACGAGTGTTTGTAGAAGGCTTTGAGAGTGGCCAACCGGATGATGAGCTGAAGCCCAAGAAGAAAGTATTTGAGAAGTTGCAGGTAAGCGGAGAAGCTCCATCTTGGTGCAGGTGTGCCCAGAGTCCTAAGCAGCATCCAACTTGGGGGTCAGCAAGTCAAACAACCCCCCTTGCCCAGGTGTGCTGCACACCCTAAGGGTGGCTGGAGCAGCTTTTGCAGGAGGGCTTGGGAGCAGTTGGAAGAGCTTGGACTTCTGCATGGGAAATTCTGCCTGTGGCAAATTGGTGCTAATCCATTTCCTATGGAAGAACAGCCTGCAGATGTCTGATTTTAAGTGATGCCAAATCCCATCTTTGAAGAATCCCAGCATTTTATGTGGCCCATTAATTCTTTGCTCTCTTCATGGAGGAGAAGGGAAGTGTAAGAGACCGGAGACCCTGGAAATACTTAATGGCATTATTTCTAGCTCTGGAAAAAGGACAGTGAGGTTGGATGTCTTAATCCATTCTTGATGGATGTTCAATGGCAGATTGAAGAAATAATTAGGTTAAATATTAGGTTAAAATAATTAGGTTAAATATTAGGTTAAAATAATTAGGTTAAAAATTAGGTTAAATAGTAACTGTGTGAGGGATCTCGGAGTCCTAGTGGACAATCACGTATGAGCCAGTGGTGCTGCAGCTGCCAAAAAAGCCAACACAGTCCTAGGATACATCAAGAGAGATATAGAATCAAGATCAGGTGAAGTGTTAGCACCGCTTTATACTGCACTTGTAAGACTGCAGTTGGAATATTGCATCCAGGTTTGGTCTCCACAATATAATAAAGATGTTGAGAACCTGGAAAGTGCAGAGAAGAGCAACAAAGATGATGAATGGGCTGAAAGCTAAGCTGTACAATAAACGGTTAAGGGAACTAGGTGTGTCTAGCCTAATGAAGAGAAGGACTAGGGGTGATATGATAACTATCTTCCAGTTCTTGAGGACAGTCACAGAGAAGAGGGGGGCGACTTATTCTCCAAGGCACCTGAAGGCAGGACAGGAAGCAATGAGTGGAAGCTGATCAGAGGGAGATCCAACTGCAACTCAGGAGAAAATTCCTGACCTGAGATCAATTAATCAGTGGCAAAGCTTGCCTCCTGGAATTGTGGGTGCTCCATCGCTGGAGATCTTCAAGAAAAGATTGGACTGTTCATTTGTCTGGGATAGAAGAAGGTGTCCTGCCTTGAGCAGGGGTTTCAACTAGAAGCCCTCCAAGATTCCTTCCAGTCCTTATGTGATTATATATATATTCACACAATGCTAGGTCATAATGTGCTTTGCTGGTTCTTTATTTAGGGAAATTTATAAAAGTGAATCTATTCATTGCAAATCAAAATAGCTGCATACATCACACAACTTAGAAGGCCTCTCTGGCTTAATGTGGCCTCTGGAGTCCTTCCAGCAGCTGCCGTCAATATGCAGCTTTAATGTAATTGTAGAAGAGAAGGAAGATGACCTTGATGAAGTTATGCCTGCTCCACTGCCAAGGCAACAAGCGTGAAACAATTTTCGTCCACAATGGATGAATATTTGGAAGAAGGTCAGACAGACACTAAACAAAGTTATTTTGAGTTTCTTTCTCACAGCTGCTTAAATCTGTGGACATAGTCACTTCTCCAGGCCCCTCCTTAAATGGCTCTTTACTGCCTTCCCCAAGATTGTCTGGAGTTCTTTGGCACATTTCTGCAATTGATTTTCTCCAAAAGTTGGACCAAGACAGGGCCACTCGCTCCCATCACTCAGTGGGCTTTGAGGGTCGAGGGGGACCTTGAGATTAATCCATCCTAACCAAACGGTACACCACCCACATGTTGCAACTTGGTGCTTTTGCGAGGACAGGCTGCCTACACGATGGCTGGCCCCTGTGCTGCTCTTGCCCGGTCCTCTTCAGGCCTCTCCCTCCTCAGCACAGTGGGTGGCTACAAAAGCTGAGCAGAGGCAGCCAGGTGTCGTGGGGAGTGTTCCTCTGAAAATAAGCAGCCTAAAGAAGATAAAAGGAGACTGTTTTCCAGCAGGAGGACCCAGCAGGAGCAGGAGGTATAGTAGCAATGGGAAAGAGTGGAGTAGAGGGCAGTGAGTACTAGCCTGTGGGTGTTTGCATGTGTGTTGCCTAAGGACCTCTGTTCTGTTGGATTTTTTTTATTCTAGAGCCCACTGACTTGGTAAAAAACCCAGGTAGAAGTCTGTAGAAATTCTCTGTCATCCAGGTCATGGTTGTCCAAAGCTGCTTTTTCAGGAGGCAACTGGACTTTCTTGTTTTTTTCTTTTGAAGACGTTTTGCTTCTCATCCAAGAACCTCCTTCAGCTCTGACAGGACAGTGAGGAATGGAAGGATTTATATTCTTCCAAGTGCTTCAATGACTCTCTAAAAGGATGTAAATGATCAGTTGTCTGCAAAGAATATAAATCCTTCCATTCCCCACTGTCCTGTCAGAGCTGATTCTCTTCTTGGATGAGAAGGCAATTGTCTTCAAAAGAAAAAACAAGGAAGTCCAGTTGCCTCCTGAAAAAGCACCTTTGGGGCGACCCAGATAGAAGAACCCCTGGCAGCTCTGGACCTTTTAAGCAAACATGCTTAGGAACAGTCAGTCTTTGATGTTGAGCCTGGCGCTATCTTCTCTTTTTCTCCCCAGGCTGACCTCCAGATTTCTGAGAACTTGGTGGCCCAGTGGAAGGGGAAGAATCTTGTGACTGCTCTGGGGAACCTGACGTGCAAATCTCTGAAAGGGGGCAGCATCCGCTAGACCCCCAGCCTGCCACTCCCCTGCACCCCACCCCACCCATTTCCTGCCCATCTCTCTTCCTCTGTGCTTCCATCAGTGATCTTCGTGCAGCTGCACTTGACCCAAGAAATCATGAACTGGCTGGGCCTCCGGACCTCCGTCCAAAGGGGAAGGACCACCGCTTCCAGCAGTGGCGGGGCCCTGGAATTCCTTCTCTCCCAGCGCGATCGAGGTCTGTGTGTGCTGCAGGAGAAAGAGGAAGTTGCTTCCGTTCACTGACTGGTGAAGGTGACAAAAGCTGCTTGTCGTCAAATCCGGCAGAACGAGACTGCTCTTCCCTCTGCAGGGAGCTGCTTCCCCCCAATGGCCATAGCAGCTTCCCATTCGGCTGACAGGGGAGGCCTTGCTTTTCCTCCTCTGCTGCTTCCGTTGAGTTCGGATCCGGGCTAGGGAAGAAGAGCTCCCTCGGAGGAGCAGACCAGTCAGGCCTGTCATGAAACATTGTCATGTTTGCCTCAAAATACAGTACTCCCTTTTCAGGTGAACTGGTGGTGCCTTGGTTTGTTCTGTAAACCTGGTTGCCAGACCTGGGCACCCCCGGCTGTAAATGATCAGTGGTGCTCCAGAAATTAAAACTTGATTCGGTGTCTGGGCAAAAGAAAAGGGTTTTGTTTCTTCTAGAATGTTTTCTCAAACTATATTAAGAAAATAATCTAATTTAATATAAGATTAAATCCAGAAATAAGCTGTAAGTGGTTTGCAGAAAAAGGCAAGCCAAAGGCCCGAGTATTTGGGACCTGGCATCAGTGATACTTAAAGCATTTGAATATTGGTAGTCCTCAACTTATGACTCTAAAAGGACCTGCCCATTACCATTTGCAAACCATGACGGTTGTAACCCGGTTACTTTTTTTTTGCAATACTGGTTTTCAACGAAAACAACTTCATTGCCATCATGTGACCACGGGACACAAAACGTGGCAATAAATGCGGGCTTAGTTGCCAGGTACATGAAATGTGGCCACATGACCGGGGGGGGTGTGTCTGTTGTAGCTCTGAATGACCACTAAGCAGCTGGTCATAAGTTGAGGACTACCTGAAGCTTGGTATGTGCTTCCCTTTTTGGGGAAAACAGTGCTACCCACACTGGGAAGGTGAGTAAGACAGGGAAGGAAGTTGAAGCCATAAGAGAGGGGAGTTTATGCTCAACTGTTCGCCTCACTGCTGTTTTGTGCTTGTGCAGCCGGCCTTGCTTTCACCCCTCACATGCATCAATTTGATCCATTTCATAACCCACTTTACTGGCTCACTTTTTTATACCCACAAGCAGGTAAACGCTCTCGCACTCATAACACCTGTAAAAAGGTGTTCGTCCCTCTCTGCCTACTCATCCGAAGAGAAAAGCTGTCACTTCAGGGGGGAGGAGCAGCTGCAGCAAGCTGCGGTCTCTGCCCAGGCAGGCCACCCACCTAGTTTAGCCCACCCCTGGTTTCACTCTGTACACACGCGGCCTTGCCGTTTTTCTAGAGCTTCTGCCACCTCGGCCTACAACAAATCCTTTCTAGTGCACTGGAGTGGCTAGATGCCCATAGCCTAGATTGGTCCTTTAGCCAGGCCCACCTTGCGTGCAGCCGTCTCTGCCAACACACTGGTAACTTTGGGCATTTTTGGACAGGGATGCAAGCATCTTTTACCTCAGTGCTAAAGTATTTTCCTGGCAGACCAACCTTCTGCTTTCCATCTTCTGCCACTAAAAACAGTCTAGCAAAGAGGTGTCAAACTCCAGGCCCACAGGGTGCTTAATTCTGGCCCGCGGAGCAGCCATGGAAACTGAAGGACTGGCCCCCATGCCTCTGCCAGCAAAAATGGAACCTGGGTGGCCGCGTCTCCCCAGCTCCATTTTCGCTGGCAGAGGGCTTCAAGGGGCCGTCCAGGCTGAAATGGGGTCCAGCTCTCTTCGGTGGCAGATGGTTAGCAAAAGAAATGAAAAGGAAAGAAAAAAAACCAAAAGGAAAGATGTTTCCCCTTTGCATTTGAGCATCAAAGAAGGGACAGGAAAGAGAAAGAAAAAGAAGATGGGAAGAGAGCAAGGAAGGAAAAAGTAAGAAAGGGGAAGGGGAAAAAAGGGAAGGAAGGAAGTCCTGCCTTAGCACTTGGCCACCAGCAGACAGCAAAACTCCTCTGGAGGACAAGGGTTTGATGTGCCCTGGTCTCACCTTCCTCTGTTGGAGACAATGGATCACCCCAGCCCTGCCCGGGCCACCACATGAGTGATGTTGAGCTGGTCACGCCCTTCCCAGCCACGCCGCCTGAAGTCAAAGACAACCTGATGTGGCCGAAATTGAGTTTGGAAGCTGCATATTAAAAAAGGAAGTCCATTTGTCCTTGCTACCTTCTCGGGAGGGCCCAGAGGGAGGGACAGACTGACCGAAGGTCGCCCAGGCTGGGCTGCAACTACAGCTCTCTTGGTTTTCAGAGCCTAAACTGCCTTTGCTGATGCAACAATTAAATTAAGCAAGCCCACATAGGGAGTGTTTACTCAGAAGTGGAAATGCTTAAGTCTGTGACCCACACTTGGCAAGGGACAGGTAGTTTCACCCATGTTTCCATCTATACAAAAGTTGACATAATTGGTCATTAGAGGTTTTGCCACGATGTACATGATGTACTTTGCACCCACCCTGTTGAAACAGCATGATTACGCCTTGTCCTTTGGAAGCCCCTTACCCATTAATTCTTTCACAATGTTGCCCTTCTCAAAGATGTCAGCTGGGGCTTGTTTGGGGCCCTCAGATCAGGCTGAGCTTTGGGGCAGAAGGGCCCTTTGCAAACATCCGTTAACCTTTAAAATCAAACCCTCCAAAACTTGGCAATTGTCTCCGTTTTGGGGCGTTTCTAAGCAGCAAAATGGCTGTCTTGAGCCTTTGAAATTAAGACAGCTATTCCGCCTCCCTATTTAGTTAAAATAACCATTGTTCAGAAAAAACAGATTCTGTACACTCTAAAAGGTAATGATAAAGGTTCCCCTCGCACATATGTGCTAGTCGTTCCCAACTCTAGGGGGTGGTGTTCATCTCCGTTTCAAAGCCAAAGAGCCAACGCTGTCCGAAGACATCTCCATGGTCATATGGCTGACATGACTCAACACCAAAGGCACACTGAACGCTGTTCCCTTCTCACCAAAGGTGGTCCCTATTTTTCTACTTGCATTTTTATGTGCTTTCTAACTGCTAGGTTGGCAGAAGCTGGGACAAGTCACAGGAGCTCACCACATTATGTAGCACTAGGGATTCGAACTGAACAGCCAACTTTTTTATCGACAAGCTCAGCGTCTTAGCCACTGAGCCACCGTGTCCCTCTACACTGGTGTCCTTCAAAGGGGCTGGAAGGAGATTCGCCAGGCCTGGAGGGGCCACTTGAGCCCATTTCTCCAGCTGGGCCCCTCCAATAGCCTTTGGTGGGGGAGGGGAAGTGTCTAAAAAGTCCCAACCATACAACTTGGGTCCTGCCCTTCTGCACACAATGGATTTTTAAAAGAGCAGCATTTGTACCATAATGCCCACCATCTTAACTTTTTTGACCTCCCCTCCCACAGCCTTGCAACCTGATGGTGCTGACATCTCATGGTCCTTGGCACCCACTCTTCCTTTCTCCCCTTTCAGGGCACCCAACATGCCCTTCCTCTCCTCATATCACAGGAAAGAAGAGTCAGCAAGCAAGCTTTTAATCAGTCATTTTACAAATGCACATTAATCTTTTTTAAAACAGAATTGAACATTAAAAAAAAAAAGCAACCCATCCCTTTCCCCACCACAGTGGAAATCAATTTAAGAGACTCCAAGGTTTTCCAAGGTGTAGAGAGTGGCTCCGGCTGTCCAGGGACAGAAAAAGCAAAGCCGGGGTGGGGGGGTGGATTAGGTGGGAGAGAGACAACCAGGCAGAGCTTTTTGGTCTCCTTTGTGGTTGTGAGCCCCTCCCCTGCTGGCTCTCCAGAGAGCAGCCAAAGGCAAGATGGTGCTGTGACCACCATCTCCATCTTTCTCCCCTCTGCTCTTGGCATGTTGGCCGAAGAAGAGAGCCCTGGATTTGCACCAGCAATGTCCAGCTGGACTTCTGGTGCAAACTTAAAACCCTGACCTCCTTGAGGATGGTGGCAAGCCTCCCAGAGTGTGCCCTGGGGTTGAGGGCTGGGGGGGGGCATTTGCCACTGCAGGCACGTGTGGTTGTTTGGGAAGGAAGGAGGGCACTGGTCTTGGTGCCCCCTTCGCCCTTCTGCAGAGGGTCCCTCTGTGTCAGCACCATTTGCTAACATCTCAGCCGACCAGGTCGACTCTTGATGCAGATAATTGTTACTTGGAATAGTTAACTATGCCCAGCCCTATTCTTGCACTTCTGGCAGGAGGCCACAAAACAACCCTGGTCCACAGCTGCTTCTGCTGAGCTCTCCCTAACTCCCATCCTCCCCAGCCAGTATGGCTAGACCATGGGCATTGCAAGCGACCTGGACACTGGAGGGATGTGGAGGCTGCCCTCACCACGTTCTGGGTACCACAAAGACCTCTATGATGAGCCGCTGCGGGCCTGCCTGGTGGGGGAGAGAAGACTCCAAGAACACCGCAGACCCTCCTGGCCAGATCAGGACACCCTGAGTCACACCACCGAGTGTTTCTGCATCCAGGCTTTCCCTTCAGTCTGGATGGAATTTGGCCTCCCCTGCCATCCCCCACCCCTGCCAGCTTCTACCAAGAGCTGCTTCTCTACACGCCCAGCCCCAGCCACTCCACAGGTGGTGTGTAAATCAGATCCAATTACTCTGCATCTCTGTGCCCACTGGTAAGGGAGGGGCAAATTCACCACAAATAAAACACAAGTGGAGGCGCCCTGTGGCATTATCACTTGGATTTCTTGGTGGGAGGGGGAGAAGGAAAGTCTGGCCTAAAGTGGTCCCCCACCCAATTTCCCAGTGGATCTTCTGCCCTCATGACCGGAGACTGGAATGTTTTGGTGCAAAATACAGTGGGTTTGGTTTTTTTTGCTCTTTTGGCAGTGGAGAGCTATATTCTACAGTTACCAGTGCCTGCCAAGCCTCAATGGTGGGCCTCAATTGTGTCAGGTGCCTGCTAACTACTCATGTCCCTTGCAAGACAGCTGAGATTCTCCCACTCCCCCGGAGGGCTTCCCTAAGGCAGCATTCACGGCACAGGCGAAGAGAGACTGGAAAAAATCTATGTCTTTTGGCAGTTGCACCATCTTCCAGGCTGCCATTTGTGCTTTCGTTGGCGTGGGCAAGGGGGGGTCCCCTACAGGCACCCCCTACCTGGAATCAGCCGTTTACAACAGCCAGAGCAAAACTACCAGCAGGGCCTCTTCTGGGACCCGGCACCATCCAGGAAGACTCAGCAGGAATTTCCCGCAATGGCTGTCCTTCTCAAATCCCACTGTGATCTGAGAAAGTGCTTCCATGCCACATGGGTGTGCAAGCACAGGCCATTTTCTCTCTCCTCCACTCCTCAAATGCAGTGAACAGCAACGACAATGCAACCTATTAAAAAGGCATCTTTGGGGGTGGGGGGACTGCAACAAGCTGATCCAGTTTTGACCGTCTTCCCTGCAGATATTGAGTTGTCCTCATCTTATGCTACCTTAAGCTGTTTTCTCACACCAAACCGGGGGGTGGGGGGGGTGGGAATTCAACATCACCAAACCAAGCAGGACCAATGCAAGGTTTGAGTCCCAGGAGAGACAAGAGGGTGGAAAGGGATGTGCCCCATTGTCCCCAGGTTTAAAAGAGCCGCATTGCTGAGGACATCCAAGCCAATCCCACTGTTGCATAAATATCAAGGCCACGGGAGACGAAGGTGTTGTTTTCTTCGGCGCCACCGTCAAAGCTTCTCTTCCAGCCCCAAGAGGTCCCTGAGAATATTTTCTTTTTAAATCCCTGTATCTTACAGGCAAATGTACATCGCAGGGTCCTCCTTCACACCACTTCCTCTTGTGCTTCTGCAATGAGAGAGTCGGGTTACTTTCATTTCCCGGAAACAGCATGAAATTTTGCAGCAGAGTTCAAGAGCCTTGAACCAAGCCTGCCCCCTCCCAATTTGTTACTGTTATTATTATTGATTGACATAGCTGCCCATCTCACGTAAAACAAGGACAAGACTGGCAGCTGGTGGGCACCAGGGCAGGGGTCATGATGGCCGAGACCAAATGGCAGTTGTGGTATCTGCAAGGAGCTTTATGCTCATCTGAAAATAAGGGACCCCCCTATGGAACCTCTGCAATGGGCAGGAAAGTCAATCAAACCATCCAGGAGAGGTTGCTGTCTTGAGATGGAAAACCCACGGCCTCCCCAGGCAGATGTTCCATTGTTGTACGGATTTTATCATCAGGAAGATTTTTCTGATACAGGGAGTGAGTCTCTACTTCGTGATGGCAACTGAGACTGACATTTCCATCTCTACGCAAGCTGGTCATAAAGCACAACCTTGTGTGATCAGGCTTAAGTGACGGCAGTTCAGGCAGTCCCTGATTACTGTCACAACTTGAGACTTCCTGTCCACTCCTCCATTAACTTTGCTTGGGGAAGGTTGCAAAAAGTGATTGCATTGCTGCAGGACACTGCAACCGTCAGAATTTAGAGGACCGATTGTAAGGACCACTTGCTCAGCGCCATCACAAGTTTGAACCACCTCTATTGAAACAAAGTCTAAGAGCTACAACTTGGTACTCATGATTTAACTGTGAGAGGGACCTTAGAGTCCTAGTGGACAATCACTTAAACATGAGCCAGCCGTGGGCTGCAGCTGCCAAAAAAGCTAATACAATCCTGGGTTGTATAAACAGGCATAGAATCAAAATCACGTGAAGTATTAGTACCATTTTATAAAGCCTTAGTAAGGCCACACCTGGAATATTGCATCCAATTTTGGTCACCACATTACAAAAAAGATGTTGAGACTTTGGGAAAAAGTGCAGAGAAGAGCAACAAAGCAACAAAAAACAGGCCTGGAGACAAAAATATATGAAGAACGGTTGCTGGATCTGGGTCTGGCTAGTCTTGTAGAGAAAAGAAGGATTAGGGGTGACATGATAGCAGTTGAGGGGCTGCCACAAAGAAGAGGGGATCAAATTATTCTCCAAAGCACCGAAAGGCAGGACAAGAAACAATGGCTGGAAATGAATCAAGGAGAGAAGCAACCTGGAATTAAGGAGAAACTTTCTGACAGCCAGGACTTGTCTGACTTCCAAGGTCCCTTCCAGCTCTATTCTGATTCTGATTTCTGTGGCCATGGGGAAAAAATCTTGACCCCATGAGTCCCATTTATGGATCTGGATGCCGACCTCAGTCTGTGTGTTTTGGCTACTGCGCTAGGCCCCAAAGTGGCTTCTTTGGACTACATGTGAATTCCGCAGTTGACTTCAGTCCTTATGGTCGAGCAGGCATACCATGCTTGGACCAAGCCATAGTGTAGCAGGGCACGTGGGACTCAGACGTCATGGGGAGGGACAATATGTGGCTGCTGAACCATCTGCTTATCCTCTTTTGACAGCCAGTTTTGGTTGTTCTTGGTCTGGATGTACAGACAGTCCACTTGGCTTTCTGACTGAGTGGCAAATGAGTCCAAGGAAGGTGACCACCTACTTGATCTCTTCCCTGTACCGAGCCCAACTTGACTCTGCAAGCATCCTTGGTGCAGGGGTCTGAATTGGGGGGGGGGAGTGTTTGACTCCTATGATGCATTACAGACAAACCCACATATTTTCTTGGCAATAGGGTTTGCCACTGCCTTATTCTGGGATGGTTCTCAACCAACTTACACTCTTGGCAACTCTTGATGGTATCTTTTCCAAATTGTGAGGAGGCTCCACCAGGCTTCCCAAGTCCTCTTTGGCAGCGAGTTTCAAGGGATGTAAAGTCTCCAATTCAACAAGTGACAGGAAAACCTTTGAGGAGACCTTCCTGGGCGCGAGAGGGTTCCTGTCCCCTCTAGGCAGCCCATGGGCAGCATAAAATGACTCGTGATGGTGCCGGAGTAGACAATACCCACCTCCAGGGCCATTTCAACAGAAAGGGAGGCAATACCACTCCCCAAACACTGGCGTGCCCTGAAGCAACGGCAGCCAGCTCCCAAATCCCAGGGGCAGCTGGTTCAAAGTTGGCAGAACTGCCACATAAACCCTGAGGCCAGCTTTGAAGAAGCAGAAGCCCCACTACCGCAAACCCCAGGAAAGGGCCTCTGTCCAGCCCCTGGGACTTCCTGCTCCCCCCAACCCCCCTCCTCCCTTGCAGCTCCCCTGCAACAGGAAGGGCACCCCACGGGATCGTGGGTCTCCCACCCGCTCACCTTGTGCTCTGGGGCTCCTCCGCAACTGGTCTTCTGCCCCAGCTGGGGGGCTGTCATTGGCAGACTCCAGGGGAGGGGTCTGGTTTTCAGAGCCCACCTTCTTAGTCTGCTCCGCGACTGTCAATTCCTCGGCTCCGGAGGACTTTGGGCTTTGGGGGGAGTGCCTGTGCCCCGGCCCAAGAGAAGGCTTCTTGGCAATGGGAGGGGGGATCCTCTGGGTTTTGGGGGTCTTGGCCAAGCCCTGTGGATGCAGCCCCGGAGCCGCTGTGGATTGCTGGCTGGAGACGGTCATCAATTCGGCCACCAAGTTTTTCTGCAGGCTGGCCTGGACCTCCGACGAGGATGTCGTCTCAATGACCAGCTTTTTGGGGCTCTTGGCAAAGATGAAGCTGGCGGTGGAGGCGGGGGATTTGTGGAGTGGGGACACTGGGCCATTGCTAGCCAGGGCAGCAGGGTTGCCTGGCAGTGCCGCCCGGCTCCCGGTCTTCCTCTCGGCCATTCTGAGACTTGTGGCTTCCCTGGAAGTTAAAGTGGAGGCCTTGAGGCGTACAGCCTCGTGCAGGGGGTTGAGCCCCTCTTTTGAAGCAGGCTGTCCTCCCCTCAAGGACAGGGACTTTCGGAGAGGCTTCTGGGGGGCCAAGGGGCCAGTCTTCTCATCTACAGGCACATTTGCTCTGCTGGACTCTGTGGGGGTCATGGATCCCCCAGCTGGACTGAGCCCAGAGCCATGGGCCTCCACATCGACTGAGCGCAGACGGACCATCTGCAGCAGGGATGGTGTAACGATGGGCAGGTTGGCATCCTCCTTGGGCACCGAGGTGGCCTTGCTGCGCATGGCAGGCTCCTTCTTGAAGTCAGGATGGGAGCCAGTGGGTGGCTTCTTAATCTGGGGGGAAAGACTGGAGGGCACTGCAACCTCTGAGGTGGTGGGGTGCCTGGAGCCCAGCTGAGAAACTGACAGTTCTCCCCTTGGAGAGACTTTGGGAAGTGGAAATGGCTCTGTGCTTGGGGCCGGTAGGGGCAGAATTCCTGGCTGCAGGAAGTTTGCGGACACCGCTGTGGGAAAAGAGGGAGGTGTTCTGTCTCCCTGCCCTGCAGGGGTGGCTGTTTGGGGCTCTGGAGGGGCCACTGCGCTCCCTGCGTCCAAAGAGGGGGCTTCCCCAGACTCCGGCTGCAAGTGAGGGGGAGGCAGCAGGAAGCAGGCCTCGTCTGGTGGAGGGAAATCAGCCATGGACAGATCCTGCTCGTCCAGCGGGGGCGGGGGTGGAGGGAGCCATAAGGGGTCTGTGGAAGTCCCCACCTCAGCCTCGGAGGGAACCAGCAGAGCTCCAGGGTCCTCAGCACTCAGCTCAGCTTTCTTCACAGGGGGTGGAGGGGGGTGGTAGGCCGGTGGAGG
>JANHZT010006262.1:69867-80162 GCA_032468215.1 Stegonotus admiraltiensis
ACCTTTTAAGTTGCATTACTGAAATAAATGAACTTTTGCACGATATTCTAATTTTTCGAGTTTCACCTGTATATGTTAAAAGGACAGGAAAAAATAATGTTGCAGCTGGAGCTGCAGCTGCTTCAAAGAATTAAGAAGCACCACATTATGGTTTCTGGTAAACAGATTTCTTCCCAAACCATAAATCTGGAGAGGCACAACATGTGTGAGTCAGAAATGTCAACATGGCAGTCCTGACTGCACAATCCAAGCCCAGCCCTTTTATTCAACTCCTGTAAAGAGGGCCATGCCGCACTCTTGACTATTTTGAACCTCCATGGGCTCCACTGCTGTGAGGGCAGCCCTTCCTGCCGTTATCCATGCACCCAGCTCGGGGATTTTTGTTTTTGCTTTTAATAATTTTTATTGAAAATGCTTAAAATGAATGATAATAAAAGACAATACAAACTAAACCCCAAAAGGAAAAGGAAAATAAAGAATAGAAAGTGCAATAGAAAAGAGGAAAAAATAAGTAAAGAAGAAAATATTTGAAGAAGTGACTTCCTATTCTTCATTACAAGTAGAAAGCAAAGTTAATAATTCTTCAGTCCTTGTATGTATCTCATATAAGTAGGCCATCCCTTATCCAAACACAAATCCATAAAACATTAACATTTCAGTCCTGATGTCAGCAAAAAGTCCATAAAGAGTTCCCAGAGCTTTATTGTTTTAACCTTGGTCAAACAAATCAACTTTGTACTCCTTCCTTTTGCTTCTAGCAATCTTGGTCGCCTTTCATTCATTCAAATGTTGTTGATTTGATCGCTCTTCAGTTTTTCTTTTTCTTCTTTGAGGCTTAAGCAAATCTCTTTTGTAAATCCAGTAAGGGGTCATTATCCAGGTTATTTTCTTGCCTTCGAGGGTGTGATAGAAAGTCAACAGCCCAGGTTCGAGACCTGAGCACTGTGCAACAGCGTGAGCACCCATTGAGGACTATCTGTGAAACTATTAACTAACCATCAGAGTCCTGAACATTCTGCAGTGAGCTCCTTGTTGAGTGCAAGTAGTTGAGTATCTGAAGAACAGCCAAGGAGGGTTCCCTACCTGGCTTACTCAGTCCCAGCAAGCCAGAATTCCAAATTATTGTTATTATTTCAGACAAATATTTTTCTGTGGAACAAATACTCTACTTTTTAAAATCTTCTCTTTATTATTATCATTAAGCTGACAGCTCAGGTTCAACACCTGAGCACCGGGCAATGAGGTGAGTTCCTGTTCCTTGCCTCAAGCTCCTGCCCAATAGCAATTTGAAAGCATGCAAGCGCGAGTAGATAAATAGGTACTACTCTGCAGAGAAGGTAACAGCAGTCTGTGCACCTTTGGCATGTAGCCATACTGGCTATAGAAAATGTCTTCAGACAATGCTGGCTCCCTTGGCCAATAAACGGAGATGAGCACTGGACCCTAAGAGTCAGACACAACTGGACAGAGACTTTTACCTTTTTCTTCCCTTAAAGTATTTCCACTTTAACTGTCATCTGTGTCTTATAATCTGCATTTTTAAATTTTGTCCAATGTTTCAACAATATCTTTGTATTTTAACATTTCTGCATCAGATCAGGTTTGTTTCAGCTCTTTATTGGTGGATCTTCCAAGATATTCTACTTCATACCTGTCATTGCTCCTTTTAACACCATTTGGACAATGTCTATCACTGAAGCTGACATTGTCGCTGCTAGTTTTTGTTCCCCTTCTTCAAAAATCTCCTGGAGTATGGCCTACCATCTTCTGTCATTCTGTCCCAATACTGACCAAAGAGAGAAGGTAAGTCTTCTTTCTTTTTCCTTCTATGTTCAGAATCTTTAGTTCCCACTATTGTAGCAACCAATTTCTAAAATCATAAAAGTCTCAATTTTCTGTTATGCCTTAAAGTTGGGCAAATAATTTAGCTTCCATGAGGGTGCTAAATTTATATAAATTTATAATTTATATAAATTTATATAATTATTTCCAAAATCTTACACCAAAAGTCTTAATAGTCAAAATGTGTGGTCCTTTAATATATTTACAACTATTTTGAATTAAAGTCTTGGTTAGCTTTTTGCAACTTATTTCAAATTCTTTAATTTCTTAAGCTTTAAGTTAATTTTTCTTTTGTTCTGCAGTGAAGATAAACTCACCAGGTACTTTTAAAGAACTCTACTAGCCTTAAGATAGTTAAACAGGTAATTTCTGAAAGTGAAAGTTAGCAAAGCCAACATCATTTGAAAGGCTCTGCTATGGCTTCCCTTCATCTCCTGATGCTCAAAACTGTGGGGAACCCCTATCCTGCCAACTCCTCACAAGGAACAGCTGTCTGGAGCACAAGTGGACTATCTCCCATCTTCTCCTTATCCAGAGGTTTCATGATACTTCTCTGCTCAGAGTCTTGGTTTTAAGCACCATCACCAGCTCCCTCCATTCAGAGACATGTTAGCATGCTATTCCTCATCCAGAAGCCCCCAGATCCTTAGAGAGTTTCTTTTCATCCCCTTTTTTCTCTTAGTTTGCTGTAAATCTTAATATATTTTATTTTGATGTGGCTATATTTATAAAACATTAATTGAAGATTATTAGCTTTAATTCAAGATTGTTTTGGGTAACTTAAACTATTGAGGAGAAAGAAAGGAGAAAGAAGTATTATATCTATATTAGTTACAATTTTGGATTTCAATGTTACGGAGCGTAAGATTATTTGACTTTTTCATCCAGAATTTAATATTACATTAGGGGGAAAAATCACTGTAGTATTTGTTATACAATAAAGGTTTGGGTCTTGGGCTAATTACATAGGATTAAGCTCTCCATTGTATTGTTACTTAGTGTTTTGTGTATATGTTAATAAAGGGGGAAAAATAGACAAACAAAGCAAATTTAACAATTCTTGGAGTTTCCAAAAAGAGGCATCTGGATGGGAGCAGCCGACTTCTGGCCAGAGGCTAAGCAGCTGAGGGAGGCCATGGGGCACTCCGAAGGAACAACGTGCAGCTGGCTAAAGGCAAGGTAAACATTCCCAGAGATGCAGCAGAGAGGGGAAGACACCCCCCCCCCAAAGGTCAAGCACAGCACTCTGGTGGCTTTGGTGGGAGAGAGCATGTCCTAAGACCCTGTGCCCCTGCCTCCTCCCTCATCGGCCAGGCAAGGTTGACATCAAGGGGCAGACAAAAACTCCCCAGCTGTCTACCCAAGTAGCTGTGTTTGCAGGGCATGCTAGGCCCAAAGATTAGGGGTGCCTTAGGAGGGGAGCTGTAGCCCAGCAAACCTGGGAGGGCCCAAGAAGGGCATGGCTGCTGCACGGGGTGTGCACAGTACACTGAGTTAACAGGGGGTTGGGAGGCAGGCAGGTGACTTACCTGGATACTGCTGGTCTCACTGTGGTCCCAGATCTTCCTGGTCTTCTTCTGTTTCTCTAAAATGCAACAGGACAGACACAGCCATGGATCATCTCTAGAAGGCCTGGGGGCCCCCAAACCCTGACCTGGGGAGTTTGATTGCAGAGATGGTAACACTAGAAGCTCCCTTGAGTTGTAAGCCCCCAACCATTGGTGATCAGAAGCTGCATTGGGGGGCAGCATGAAGATGCCGGAGGTTGCTGGCTCTTTAAAGAGTTGGGCCCACCAGCCCTGGACTCTGCTGTGGCTCTGCCACCAGCCCATCCGCTCTGCGCAGCTGCAGAGGATTCTGCTTGCTTGGCCTCCGTTGGGGGCGGAACCACCAACAGATAAATGTTTCATCTAAAGCAAATCTCTCTCTCTCTCTCTCTCTCTCTCTCTCTGTGCGTGCGTGTGCGTGTGTGTGTGCATGTCCAATACTCATAGAACCGGCCATCCCAATCTAAACCTAAAAAACTGTGTTGTGAAGGCAGTGGATCATGCATTTCTCTCTACCGGTTCTCGTTTAGCTGGATGAAAGACAATGTGTATTTTGAGCATTATTTCAAAGGAAAAAAGAATTCCAGGTACATTCTCATGGGTGAAGTTCTCGCCTTTCCTTAGTTACAAGGAATGGTAGGGGTGTCCTGTTTTCCATTGCACAATCCCCACTTAGGGCTCTGCAGTCTGCCCACTTCAATTAAAATCCACAGGAACAGCCTCTTCTCCCTCTTTTTTTCAAACTGTGGAAGCAGGGAGCTGCAAGGAGGAAAAAGGGACAGAGAAAACACGCCCAGTAGGAGCCCCCTCTGGAAACAAAATAAGCTCAAAACTATGCACTCCATTTTGGCACCACTCAATTCCAAAGCAAGTCTGGGCAGCTCACAATGTGAAATAAAATGCAGAAGAGAATAAAAATACAGTAAGTGGAGTCAGGAATAGGAATTAGCAGAATGGTAATCCAATTCACATCAAGTATCTATAAATATGAAGAAGGCATCTAAGAAAGGGGGATCCACCCACCCTACCCAAGGCCTGGGACACAACCAGGTCTTTAAGGCTTTCCAGAAGGCCATCAGGGAGGCAGCATCCGGGTCTCAGTTCAGGTGTTCCCAACAACCCCAGCCACTTGGGCCTGAGCCTGGCTGGTCCGGGTGTGAAAAACTGAATTAGCAGCATCCCAGACTGAGGATACCTGGACCCCCAAAATAGATGACCTTGCCCAGCAATTTCATGCTGAGGTTGAGTAAAAGGGGAGACACCTCCCAAAGCAGAGGCCTAGGAGGGCGGCTTCTCCCTCCATATCCACACAGATGGCAGCAGGGCTGGGAGGAAGGAAGAGCCATTGCAATCTGGCGAGCCCTGCATTCCCAGCCCCTGGATCTGGTCCAGGTATTGACAGGCACTGAAAAATCAAGGAGCCTGGGGAGGGACACACTCCTACTTCTCCTGGTTCCACTACCTACTAGGAAGATCAAGGCTGTCTCTGTGCTGAATCCTGGCTCGAAATCCAACTGAAATGGGTCTGATGTAGCCAAGTCACCTTCACAACAACCTTCCCTAAAAACGAAGTTTGGACGGTAGGTATCTAAAACAGTCCAGAGGCATCTCTTGAGGAGAGAATGCATCACCACCTCCTTGAAGGCAGAAGGCGGCATTCCCCTGTCTCACAAAGAGGCCAACGCTACCACACGGGCCAAACAACCAGTCATCTTCCTGGCCAACAACAACCAAGAGGCTCCTGGGCCCATCAAGCAAGAGCAGAGAAAACGTCTCCCCTTCCTCAGTCACTGACACAGACTCACCCAGACCAAGCCCCTTACAACTCAGTCGGATATACCCGGTTGGAATCCCACTCAGGGCGTATCTATAGGTAGTCCTTGGGCCACAACCACTCATTTAGCAATTGTTCAAACTTATGACAGCACTAAACAAGAGGGAATTATGACCAGTGCTTATGGTTGCTGACGCTGCAGTACACAATCACAATTTGCATACTTGGCAATCAGCTCACAATTAAGATGGCCACACAATCATCGTTTGTGACCTTCCATGTCAGCTTCCAACTAGAAAAATAGTTCGAGAAACCAACCAACCACTTTTTCGCCCACCTGTCTGCACTCCATAATGTACACCTGCCTGCAGCTCTAGCTTGCTTGCCTGCCTCTTCCCACTGGTCCTTGCTTTATGACAACGACAAGGACTGCTGGGATTGCCATCTCTAAGCAATGAAGTCACATGATATCCCACTTTACAATCAATGGCTCTCCAAGCAAAGCCCTAGACAGCTTACATCTCAAATTAGGACCAAATTGCTTCCCTCAAAACCCACCATTATGTGGCTTCCCCCCTTGGTGCCATCACAACATCACCCTGTGATTTCACTTACGGAAGGCAGAACCATTTCAGAGTTAAGGGAAGAATGTCCTCTTCGTGACATCATCTCCTCCGTCATTACCCAAATTGCACCAAATTACATGGCCTAATTTAGCCCTTGGACAATCTCCCCCCCCCCTTTTTTTTCATTTCATTCCATGTGCATTTACACTTCGGGAGGAAAAATATTTGCCTAGTTGTATGTGAAACTTGCATGCTGCACTTGTACTATAAAAAGCTATTATTTTTACTAATCTCATGAATTTTATCCCAAGAGATCAGTGAAATTTTTGAACTGGGAAGCCAAGAGTTGGCCATACATTTCACACAATGGCATGTCCAGACTCTCAAATTAAACCAAATTATCCTGGGACTGCTTAATTTGGGGGGATTCTGGCATTCTAATCTCCCTCCATTCAGGCTTATCAAGGACTGAATTAAAAGGAAGGAGATTCCAGCTGGATTTTCGGAGGAATTTCCTGACTGGAGACAGGACTGGGTTCCCCAGCTGCTGCAGGCCCACCTGTTGGGGCGGCTTAATAGATTCCTGCACTGAACTTGATTGACCTGTAAGGGACATCTGAATCCACAAACTTTGTGTTCTTTGTTCACAAATTTAAATATGGATGCAGCTGAGTTTTCAGCACAACTTTTCTCAATCTCATGTCAACCAGGACTTGCCATCCCATTGCACATCTTGAGGGCATCAGGCTGGGAGAGGCTGGCCAGCACCACGTGCAAAGCTGCTGGCTTTGAGATGTGATGCTAAGCAAGGAAAACTGTCACATCAGTGTGGGGCAAGACATACAGACCAGCAAGCAGCTCCAAAGTCAACCCTCACAAGGCCTCACTAGCCCCTCCTGGCCAGTCAGCCTACCTAGGTTCTGCAAGGACTTGAGTCCCGCCTGGGCCTGGACGTGCAGCTCCTCCAGATGTGGGGCACGGCTGCTGGGGAAGAACACATTGTCCGGCTGGTCTTCTACAGCCTTGTACTGGACACTCAGCCGCTTCTCCTCGTTCTCTGCCTTGCAAGCAGCACCTGGGAACACAGAGGGAAGAAGAAGAGCCCTCAGACTGAGCAGGCAAACAAGGGTCTATTTCCCCCTCCACACACACACACACACACAGTGCAGCAAATGGAAGGCAGAAAATCTTCACATCCCCAACCCTTGCCTGATCTGATGGGCAGCAGCCCTGCACAGTGGCAGAAGGGAAGGCCCTTCCCATCAAGTGCTGCCCAATTTTTAGCTGATGAGTCCAGGCCCAGAACTGAAGTGCCCCCCACCCCCACAAAAACCCCTCCTAGACTGAGGAAGGGTCCTATTCTTTTCGCAAGAGCCACTTTGCTTTCACTCAGGGAGTATCACCAGGTTGCTGCATTCATCCTGGAGAGAAGGATGGGGTGTTTGTTTCTCTTCAGCTCAATTTTCCTTTTATAAACCAGGACTGGAAGCCATCGTTGACAAGGCAAGGGGCATGTACTGTTATTAACCGTGAGGCAACAATTTTCCTGAAGTCTGTGTCTTCCAGATGTGGTAGACTGCATTAAATGCCATTATTATGATCGAACATCTCTGGAGATACAACTGGGCAAGGCTGATCTGTATAATGGTTCGCAAAGGCTGTCCCAACCTTTATACTCTTGCCAGTTCATAGTAATCAACAACTGCCAGTCCCCAACTGTGTGGCTTAAAATCTTTTGATGCCTGAAAATGCATCTGTTACGACAGATTTTAATTATTGTGGATCCTACCAACTTCCCTTGAATTCAGGGTGCTTACAGCAGTATTGAACTATGCATAAACTTCACAACCCCACCCAAAAGAACTTTTATTAAATCAAGCAAGGTTTATGCTGCACAAGAATAGGCCTCTTAATACAGTTGGACTTATTTTTCATAGATTTATTATGGTTTATGTCTGTCCATTGCCAAGGTTTCTCAACCTTGGCAATGCTACAATGTGTGAACTTAACCTGCCAGAATTCTCCCGCCACCTGCCTGGACTCCAACCTGAGAATCCCTAGTATACTGGGAGCTGAAGCCCACATACTGAATGCTGGCTGGGGAATTCTGGGAGTTGAAGTCCATATATCTTTAAGTTACTGAGGTTGGGAAACGCTGCTCTAGCCCGAGAAGCCAGATTGCAGCTCAACCAAGCAGAGGTCTCCCGACCAGCCCTGCCTCACTTCAAAGGCCCCCTTCTCTTTTCCTTCCACTCCTCAGCGACGGGCTTAGGCTGCTCCCATTCACAGCCTACATTTTTAAAGTCTAAGCAAGGAAGAGGTGAAAGTGCCCAGGGCAGAGTCACATGACTGATACCACAACTATTGCAGCACCTGGCACACACCAACCTGGCAATCCAGCTTAAAGGGCAGCACTTTTTTTTATTGTGGATTTACCAATCACAGAACCCAGCCACTCCCAAAACGGAAAGGGGGGGAATAGTGTTGGGGCAGAAGGCGAGTCTGAGCAAAATCTGATCTGTTTTACTTGCACGCCTTCATTTTCAAACAGAAACCATTAGCTCCAACAGGGGCAGCATCACTCACTGGCTGAGACTGCCACACCATCCATGCAAGATTTCATTTGAGTTTTTTTCCTGGGAATGCTCAGGGCGGCAGCTGGAGCCACACAACACACTTACTCTGGTTACTGAATCAATATAGCCTCCAGAGTAGACCTACACCGTACATTAATCCTAACACAATCAAATGAGCAAGCTTCACACAACATGCGAAGCTACAAAAGACCAGTGTTAAAACTTAAGCAAAACTAGGGCACTCGACCTTTAACTTGGCTGAGCAGCCCCAAATTCTGAGCAGCAGCATTGCTCTCCCATCGGTGCTTGAGCTGTGGACAAACTTCCTTCTAGCATAGCAAGGTGACCGTGTTCAAAGACATCCTCCCAATTTGGACCCGGCAGAAGCCAACAACTGCCCAGCCGTCTGGCAGTTTATTTAAGCCATTTCTTCTGGGGGGATCTGGAGATATAAATGCACCACTTTGCCACAGGCGTTTCTGATTGTGGTGACATGCAGAAGACAACACATATGTATACCTGCCCTTTGTGTCCCAATCAGTGTCTGCTTGAGGAGCTCATGGCAGCATGACAGAACACAATTAATGTCGCTAGTTTCTGGCCAAGATCTGTTTAACTGGTACATATTTAAATCTTGCATTTTATATTTTGAATTTTATGTCATATAGTATGCCTTATGTTAATTGTGATGCTTCCGATAGAAACAAACAATGCATCACACAGTGAAGTCAGAATGATGGTTTATCTATTGACTTCACAGCTGGAGGCACCTCTAAAAATAAACCAGTGATCAACTGCTGACACTATGCATGGCAAATAGCAGCTGCCCCCCCCCCCTCGTTCCCCTCTCCAGGCAAGATGGGCCTGGCTATATAAATTATTACATAATACATGAATCTATATCTGATCTGCAGCAAGAGACAGTTGATGTTCATTGTTTATCAAGATCCAAATTAGCTGTTCTTTTCATGAAAGTACAAGCAAGCGGTGTTTTGACCATGTATCCTCTCCCTGGGATTGTTTCCATTTCTATATTATTTTCTATGCCTTTTTCTTGCAAAAAAACCAAACAAATCAAGTTTGATACTGCAATGCTAATAGTTATTTATGTAGGCTTATTTCTTGTTACTTGATTTGATGCAATCAAATAAAACACCTGGGGAGGGAAGCCAAAAACCAGACCTTCACTCCCCCATCATCTGCACAAGGCTGATCAGTCCATCTGATATTGAAGGTGTCGCCCTATGTTTGGGTAAATTGGGTTCCCTGCTGAAGGATCCGAAATAAAGACTAGAAATCCAGCTAAAATGGAAAGAGACTCAAAGGAGGAGAGCCATAGTATGAAACAATGGGCTGTCTTGAAGCTCAAGAAATTCCTTTGGCATCCAGGCACTGTGCCATCACACACCCAGACCTCCAAGGAATTACCAGCCTATTTTTACCACCCACCTAGCTCTTAATAGCTGTTTAGATGTTATTTAAAACACAACCTCCTTTTCAATTTGTTTTTTTAGGAGTGCTTAGACAATGGATCCCCTTGGCTGGGGTGAGATTTCACAAACCTCTCATTGTCTCCCCTGGAGTGGATGACAAGGCTGGAGCTTAAACCTGCGTGTTGGGAACAAGTTAAAGAATCAATGATAGCGTGGGGGAAGAACTTTGGCTATGGTATCGACTTAGATAAATGGCAAAAATTGTAAATTATAAAATGACAATGTCTACAGTATATAAGGAGAATTTGTATAAGATGTTTTACAGGTGGCATCCATCCCCGTCGAGAATAGCCAGAGTGTTCCAGAATAAATCGGAGAAATGTTGGAAATGTCATCAGACCCCAGGATCCTACTACCACATGTGGTGGACATGAGTAGAAGGAGATATTGGACTAAGATACACACGTGGTTGGAAAAAACGATAAAGAGACATATTGACCTTAAACCAGAGATATTTTTGTTAGGGATTATACCGGAGACATATAATAAAGAACTGC
>JANHZT010006264.1:0-11885 GCA_032468215.1 Stegonotus admiraltiensis
GCCTCCTGAAAAAGCACCTTTGGGTTGACTTTTGTTGGCTAATGTTTAGTAGATTTGAAATTACATAGGCCATCTTTAAATAGTTAATAACAGAACAGATTTTCCAATGAGGTGCTGGGATCAATTTCAGTGGTTATATTTAAGAAAAATCTAGCCAGCCATCTGTTCTGGCATACAACCAAGAACTGAACATTAGTCTAAATGACTCCTTACAGTCCCAGTTACAATTTTACAATTACAGGAAATAAAATTCCTTGGGTTTTTTTCGTTTTTTTTCTTATTAAGTTCAGAAAGGAACAGTGACTATTTGAGTTTTACACAAGTTTTTAACTTCTCTGTATAAGAAGCACCAGTGGCCTGACTGACATTTGCAGAATTTGCACAACAGCTACTATAAATTTTTAACTAACTTTGGGAATTTAGCAAGACAGATAAGAGTATCTGCCTGAGTTTTGAACAATGTATATATTTATCCTTTTAGCAATTTTCAAGTATTCAGTAAACAAAAGCTATAAATTCATACATCTTTAATGAAAATAGGGACATCTTCTGATTTTACTGTAATGAGAACAAAAAGCAATATTCACAATGAAGGAAAATTGGTCCTACATATGAAGCACATACTCCAAAGCTTCTTGATTGTGGATATCCATTAAGATATGGGAGATAATTTTTCATGTCACATTGAAGCATAAATGTCAATAATGTAAACATTATTATATCTTTACTGCAGAGTGCAAATCTCATTACTCCCAGACAGACTGATCAGTAAACAAATTATCTGAGAATTATATGCTGATGCTCAATATGAGTAAGGCAACAGATTCTTGACAGGTTTATAGGACAGGAAATTTCGTTGAAAAATCTAAGACAGATCCTGGAGTGAGAGTTAGAGGTACAATAGACATTGACTAGTATTTTTCAGCTTGGCAACTTTAAGATGTGTGGTTCTCGATGCTGGCTGGGGAATTCTGGGAATTAAATTTGCCAAGGTATAGGCATATCTTATATGAAATGACTATATTTCAGTGTAGGGAAGATCAACTCATAAATCAGTCTATAGATTTTTCTCCCAAATTTCCTGGTAGAATCTCTGTAAACTGCAATGTTTTATGCTATAAACATATTTAGAATCAGATAACAATTCTCTGGGGCTGGATTTGAATCCCTCGTTATATCGCTTTTATCCCTTTTGTCTTAGAATCACTTAACCCTAAAATTGGCCCAAATGTAATAAAGAAAAATATCTGATGTAATAAGAGCTACTGCATAATACATCATTCATATCGAACTCTCTGGATAATTGCATTTATTAGTGCAGAATACCATTCCAAAAAATTAAAGATAATGGAACTCAACTACACCCTCTATTTTAGAACTGGGAATTTATGATACTTTCAAGTTTAATTATGGAAGCCTCACTTCATATAATAGAAAGCTACAATTCACCATGCACGCAATATACACGCAATCTACTCCCCAGATGCTTCAAATCATTTCCCAACCCACTTCCAGTTTTCACTTCATTGTTTCTATTTTCAACCAATGAAATTCACTAAGAATGAATGTGTGCATCATTGTCACTATATGAAACTAATATAAATTCTTCCCCTTTGCTTCGCTTCTTCTTCATGCCCTATAAGTCTCTTTAACAAATTCTTTTCATATGCTACACTGCATTTGAATATTTGTTTCCAACACTGCAAGCAACATGGCAGTTTTCAATCACAGCTGAGACAACAATTGCCTGAATGATTACATGAGCTGGTCCTGGAATACAAAATGAAAAACAAAAACAAATATGCAGCAACAGACTTTGGAATAAAAATCTGTTCATTCACTCGTTAAAATGAAATCTATAGAACTTTTTTAGTAGAACAGTATGAAAAGCAGTTGGATAATGTTGGAGAAACAAACCCAAATCAAAGTTACTGAGAATACCTACAGTTAGTCAAAGGTTGGATAAAATACCTTATAGTTACACAAGTTATCTGGCATATTCACATATTATGCAGAAAGATGGGCCTTTTGTCAAACGATAGAAGTGTTCAGTTTCTGTTATAATGCAGGACACTGTTTACTAAGATCCTTGGAATTTAAAAGAGATGAGTTTACTTGTTCCATTGAATTATATATCTACAGTATGTATAGCTCCAGCAGAAAATAACCCAATTGTGAATCCACAATCTTTCAGGGAAAGTTTATCACACATCCTAAAGCAATTGTATTAATCTAGCTTCTGATTAAAGGTAAAGGTTCCTCTCGCACATATGTGCTAGTCGTTCCCAACTATTAGCAACACACTTTTTACTATACTTACTTTATTGTTCAATTCTCCTAGCCACCATTCTCTTCCATCTTTTAATCATCCTGTAAAAACGTACCATAAATTCCATCTTCTCATAGTGCCATATTGCTCTACCCAAGATCAGAATATGGACTGTTTCTCTAAGCAGCTTCATTATATATAGTTCGTTTTCCA
Organism: Stegonotus admiraltiensis; assembly: GCA_032468215.1. Classification (NCBI taxonomy): domain Eukaryota; kingdom Metazoa; phylum Chordata; class Lepidosauria; order Squamata; family Colubridae; genus Stegonotus; species Stegonotus admiraltiensis. Next base: position 2,483 of record JANHZT010006264.1, read on the forward strand.
AAAATTACAGTTATCTGCCTAGCTGTGGAGTCATTCGTGCTCTCTGAGTTTGGTTATTTGCTTGCAGACATTTCATTATCTGACTAGGTAACACCAATGACACCACAGTTCAACCCTAAAGTACATATATTCTGTTTTATTGGAATCTGCTTGTTAAGCAGAGGTTATGCTGATAGCAACAGACATGGGGCTTACTTAGACTACATTTTTAGAAAAGCTATAAATGGTTTACTGCTACAAAACCAGAAACCATTTTATAGTTGTGTTACTTTTTAATATTATTTTGATACATGTTAATATTAGGTTGAGTTCAGATTTAGAATTTAGAATCTTAGCCTCTTAAATTAAAAAGTTAAGATACAGTCTCCTTATACCAGACCAGGTATTCAGCAGGTTCTGACCAGTTCTGGAGAACCGGTAGCGGAAATTTTGAATAGTTCAGAGAACCGGTAAATACCACCTCTGACTGGCCCCACCCCATCTATTCTCCGCCTCCCGAGTCCCAGCTGATTGGAAGGAAATGGGGATTTTGCCATAACCTTCCCCTGGAGTGGGGTGGGAATGGAGATTCCCACCAGTAATAAAAAATTTTGAATCTCACCACTGCCTTATACGGTCTCCTGGTGACTCCATTAACATGTCTGTATAGTTTTCTTAGTAACGATAAAATGATTTGACATTTCCTTTTTGGTTTTCTTTCATACTGAATCTAATCTTAGCCTTGAGTTTTTCTAGTTGCCTCTTATCTAAGCATTAACCAGGCCTGACCCTTATCAGCTTGTTGAAAATGGCCAAGGACAATTAGATGTCATTTAGCTTAGTTTGATTCCTGGTGATTTATATGGATGGTTTGAACTGCACTGGACTAACCCTCCACTGACTTCAATGGGTCTCTTCGAAATGATTAAAACTAATAGTATATTAAATTAATAATGGTATTTTAAATATTACTGAGTGTCCTAAGTAGGTACAAAATGGTTTAAGTTTAAAAATGCCCACATTATTCTTCATAAAATCATTTGTGTTTGTAATTTCTAACAATCCAATATGGCATTAACTTCCTATACCTAATGTAGCAATAAGCAAAATTTTTGAAACTCAAGATAAGTGCATGATAAAAATAAAACATTGGGTAATATTGAGATTAGAAAGGATTTGATACTTGATATTATGAAGTCTCCATAATACTTCAGCGTGTTAGGCATTTTGAAATCATCAAAGATTATGATTATGATAAAATTTGTGTTTTTCCTTGTAATACAGATGTTGTTCTCTGCAGTACTGTGACAGGTAAATCCATTAGCAAGCTAGTGCTATGCTGAAAAGAGGTCCTATCAAATATCATGTTTAACATCTATGGTTAGTCATTAACAATCATTCATTTAGTGACCATTTAAAGTTATGACAGCACTGAAAAAAGTGGCTTGCAACCACTTTCTTAGTCCTTAAGTAACATATTACTTAGTCCTTACATAACACTTAACGACTGTTGCAACCTCTCTGTGTTTGTGTGATTGTGTTTTAGGTGCTTGTCAATTATGCATTTATGATGGTCACACCATCCTGTGGTCACATGATCGCCATTTGCAACCTTCCCAGTCAGCTTCTGACAAGTCAATATGGAAGCTGGCAGGAAAGGTTGTAAGTCACAGACTGGCCACAGTGATACTCTTAACAAACATGGCAAAAAAGGTGATGAAATCATGTGCTCACTTAGCAACCAGAAGCCAACAACACTTAACAACTTAACTTAAATCTCTTAACAAACACCTCAAGAGCTATCTGTATTAAAGAAGAAAAGTTGATCCCTTTGGACCAGCAACACAAGCATGCATTTTATTTGGGAGTTAGATGTGAAAGGCAGTAGGGATTCGAACTGCTGAACTGCCAACCTTTCGATGAACAAGCTCAGTGTCTTAGCCACTGAGCCACCGTGTCCCTAGTGCCGTATAATGGGGTGAGCTCCCATTACTTGTCCCAGCTTCTGCCAACCTAGCAGTTTGAAAGCATGTAAAAAATGCAAATAGAAAAATAGGGACCACCTTTGGTGGGAAGGTAACAGCGTTCTGTGCGCCTTTCGTGTTTAATCATGCCAGCCACATGACCACAGAGACGTCTTCAGACTGCTCTGGCACTTTGGCTCTGAAACGGAGATGAGCACCGTCCCCTAGAGTCGGGAATAACTAGCACATGTGCGAGGGAAATCTTTACCTTTACCTTTTATACATGAAAGGAATTGACCTTCATGGTCCTTTCCAACTCAATGATTCTGTCTTATTGCAAGCATTGAAACTGTGTCATTCTGAATGTTCAGACTGGCATGGAGTGGTTGCATATAATTTGACACATGATGAAGCATTCAGATATCATATTCATCTGTGGCACAAAATGCATCATCAATAATTCTGGCACCTTCCTAACAGGACCATAAATTTCTCTCCCTGCAGTGTAAAATGTAGATATTTTGGATTTATCCAGAAGATTTCTGTGCTACTATATGACATTTAAGGCATTATAAAAATATTAAGGACAGCTAATGCAACTAATAATTCAATAATGTAACATTTGAAAAGACATACAAAGGAAAAATATTTAACAGGAGCAAAATGCACATTTAATTAAGTTGAATGTTTAAATAAAAGAACATGTGTTTTAAGAAGGCAGTAAAGAAGATGAAATGTCAGGGAAGCTCTTTTATTGAGTTAAACCATTCTTCCATCTAGTCCAGTTCCGATGACACTGAATGCCAGCAGCTCTGCATGATTTCAGAGATGCATTTCTCCAGGCTGCCTGGAGACATCAGAAGTTGAACCTTGGCCTCTGCTGTGCAGCCTAAAGACACAAATCACACAGTAAAACTAGCTGAAAGCTGAAACAATTCAACAAGCTGAGAAAATGAACTGATCTTCATTTGATGCCAAAAGGCAGGCATTTAAAGAAGACATTCGGTAGCTGGAACACTACTACGACAACGACAACAACAACTAGCTTCTCTTCTGCAATAGTGTCATATTCATTTGGTAAAAATACCCAGAAAAAGCTTCTAAATCATTTAATGACTGGGACCTGCAGAGAAATAAATTAATCTTATACCGTAATTGTACTTGGAATGTAACCAAGGAATGTAAGGAGCCTTGGTTGCGCAGTGGCTAAAGTGCTGTTAAAGTAAAGCCAGTTGCCTGCAATTACTGCAAGTTCAAATCTCACCAGGCTCAAGGTTGACTCAGCCTTCCATCCTTTCGAGGTAGGTAAAATGAGGACCTGGATTGTGGGGGCAATAAACTGACTTTGTGTAAAAAGAACACCACTGGGGGGGGGGGCGAAAGCCCTACTAAGCAGGTATATACAAAAGTACGAAGGCTATTGCTTAATGCATTGTAAACCACCCTGAGTCTCCAGAGAAGGGCGGCATATAAATCAAATCAATCAATCAATCACCACAGTTCCAAAGGATAGTGCATTACAGTAACTTAAATGAGCATCAAAAAATGAATGGTTTAAGAAAAGTTATTTCCTGCCCAGCTTACTAGCCTAAGCTGAGATTCTTGGTTCTATAGTGTAGAGACCACCTTTATCTTCAATGATACAGATGTATTAATGATTTCAAATCGCCTCCATTGTTTGCCAAAGTCCCATAATGGGTTCCTTCTCTTATGGAAAGGTTTCTAGATCATCAGACAGCAAAAGCAGGAGACCATAAATATCATGTTAACTACCATACTATTTAAATATCTGAATGCTGAATGTACTATAATTGTCAAGGCCCAAGGGAAAATTGAAATAAGGGGTCTTGGCAGCTTCACAGACTGGGCCTATCTATCTCTATTACCTCTCAAGTCTGCTAGTCCCCCTGCCCTGTCAAATTTCTCCTCCTTATAGCCATCAAGATTGATTCAGATTTTGTCACCTTTATACCATGCTAAGCCATTATTTCCTTAATTATATTGTGTTATAATTATATAACACAATAGCTGGCTTTTCATAAGATGTTAATCCCACACCATATAAACAGTATGAGTTACATGAAGCGTTCATTCAACCATGAAGTGTCCATGCTCCAGCTCCAATACTCTGATTCTACCTCTAGAAATGCTCATGGGCCAGCTGACCATCAGCAACTCAGTGCTGACTTTGCTTTCTGTGATTTCTATGCAACTAAGAATTACCCTTTAGTCATTATACAAACAGCAGTATGGTGGGTCAGTGGTTAAGACACTGGGCTTGTTGGCCTGAAAGCTGCCAGCCCAGGTTTGAGAACCAAGCACCATGCAATGGAGTGAGCTCCTGTCCATGCTCCTGCCAACCTAGCAGTTCAAAAGCATACAAATGTGAGTAGATAAATAGGTACACTTTGGTGGGAAGATAACAGTGCTCTGTGATGTCATGCTGGCCACATGACCGCAGAAATGTCTTCGGAGAGGGCTGGCTCAATGGCCTTGAAATGGAAATGAAAACACAGGCCCCTGTACAATGGTGGGTTTCAATTTTTTTTTACTACCAGTTCTGTGGGTGTGACTTGGTGGGCATGGCTTGGTGGGCGTGGCAGGGGAAGGATACTGCAAAATCTCCATTCCGTCCCCAATCCAGGAGAAGGTTACTGCAAAATCCCCATTTCCCCCCGATCAGCTAGGACTTGGGAAGCAGAGAATAGATTAGGGCAGGGCCAGTCAGAATTTTTACTACCATTTTTCGAACTACTCAAAATTTCCGCTACCGGTTCTCCAGAACTGGTCAGAACCTGCTGAAACCCACCTCTGTCCCTGTAGTCAGCAATCACTAGTGGAGTAAAATCTGCAGGAACTTCTTTACCTTTATACGAACTCCCTTAACCATCTTGCTGTTAGCCATTTTTGGAAAACTTTATGAAAATATTTGACAGCTCCTTTGAGAAATGTGTGGCATTTTTGTCATGTTTTTGGTTATTTGCATAGTAACTATAACTGAAAATGTTTACATTAATTATTTGCAAGTTAGCTTAGAATCAGAACAATGTATACTGATAAGAGAATTGGCTTGTATGGAAGCAGTTTTCCTACTAATACCCATTTATCCTACGCCATTTTGTACAATAACAGCCAACAACTGTAAACTGCATTTATTGCCTGCTATTGCCTTTTGACCTTTTAAATCTGGAGAAATTATGGCAGACAAATGCTTTATAGAAAAAGGATACATATTTAATTAGACTAATTAGAGCTCTTTATCAAGATCTTATTATGAAGACAATCCTAAATGAGGTTTCAATAGACCAAATCAGCTGCGCCAGAATTTCTGGGAAGCTTTGCTTAGCCACTGTGCTATTCTGCTGAGTATACATAATATACTAAAAGCAGTCTGAGAAGTTATTTCTAGAAAACTGAAATATAAAGATTTTCTTTATTCAGAATGAAAATGTCATGATCCTTCCTGTCACAATGCAGAGACTATGGGATACATGTTCCATAAATTATCTTATTGTTGTTAGAAAACAAGAATGCAGTAATGCTTCTGGCATAATGCAATGAAAACATCTTGAATGACATTCCAATTTTTTTAAAAAACAGGTCTTATACTTTTGTCTCCCTTTCTGCCAAATTTCTTCCAAAGTAAGTTGGAAATGCCAGCTGGATTAAATCAAGAAGCTCAGAAGCTATATAAATATATTACAGAAGAAAAAGTGAGCAAGTAGCCAAAACAAAGATAACTTTTTAATAATGCTAGATACTATCATATTAATGCAATGGGATACTACTTTTAAATACTACTTAGTTGGTTCCTTTTTCTTTTTCAACATATATTTTTATTTATTTTATTTATTTATTTTAATTAGATTTGTATGCCGCCCTATCTCCATAGGACTCAGGCCGGCTCACAACAATTAAGATATACAGCCTCAATCCAAATAAGAAGCATGTTAAAATACATATTAAACGCATATTAAAATACATTAAGAATCAAAACCCCCATCAGTCCAGGCTGGGCAATTTAAACAGCCATGTTTTTAGTTCGTGGCAGAAAGTACGAAGGTCAGGGGCCAACCGGAACCCCAGGGGAGTTGATTCCAAAGGGTGGGTGCGCCCATAGAGAAAGCTCTACCTCTGGAGGTTGCCAGCCGACATTGTCTAGCCGATGGCACCCTGAGTAGGCCCTCCCTGTGAGAACGCACCGGACAATGGGGAGCTGTTGCTGGTTGCAGATGGTCCGACAGATATCCTGGGCCTGAGCCATGTAGGGCTTTATAGGTCATCACCAGCACCTTGAATCTCACCCGGAGGGCAACTGGCAGCCAATGCAAGTTGCGCAGGAGAGGTGTAACATGGGTGTATCGGGATCCTCCCAACCCAACCCACGCGGCCGCATTCTGCACCAGCTGAAGCCTCCGAGTGGTCTTCAAGGGCAGCCCCAAGTAGAGAGCATTGCAGTAGTCAATTTTTAATGAAGAAACAGAATAATGTGTGATGTGAAGGCCAGAATCTTCTAATTTATGATTGGCTTAAATTGATAAGATTTTAATTTAACAAGTTTTAAGAAAATTAAAATACAGATACTGAAAATCTACAAAGGAATACTATATCCATAATATTGATGCATTAAAAAGTATATTTTTCAGTGCAGCAGTAGGCCAATCTCAAATGTTTCCTAAAGTATTTCGATCTTGCAATCTGTTATGCATTATAATTATAACAAGCCTATCAGGTATTCACAGCCACTGGAAACCCATACCTATGTTTCAATTACAATCTAATTCGTATTTGAGCTTAAAGAACAAATGTTGTTTAGGATAAAGCAAGGAGAACTTTGAGTATACCTTTTAGTAAGGTTGTAAATATACTTGATACTTTAAATTCGGGAGAGACTTTTTTTATCTAGTATCATTGTCAGAAATGCTGATAATAATTACTTAGAGAGAATGACAAAATCTGGCCTAAAAGTATAAATATCCAAATGCTTTTTACACTTTAAGCAATATCACTTATGTTATGCCCGGTCAAAACAATAACCTGATTTATATAATGTAATATAATTTATATAACACTCTTAACATGTGATTAGATCAATGTAAAAATACTGAAATAAAACAACTGTTCCATTCCACTGCAGCTGTTTTCAGACTTCACACACTCCACTCTAAGGACATGAAGCATGTTTAAGAAACTTGAATGAGATCCGAGATATTAAAAATATTATTTCAAAATTCATCATACTCTTCTTTCCCAGTTCTTTTTAACTACCCTAGTGTACTCCTAATTACATAATTGAAAATAAAAATGATTAATGATCAATATTTTAATATTGATCTTTATGCTTTTACCTCTTTAACTATTAGAAATAAGGCTCTCTGTAAGAGAAGTTCCCACATCTATATTCAACATTGGATAACTGCAGGATCATGCTGTAGCACTGATGATGCTCATGTGTGAAACAACCTTCACAAGTCGAGGACGACTGAATTTATTTATGAATCACCTAACAAAATCTCCAGCAGTTAAATGTAAGGCAGCTCATTCTGCTACCAAATGAAGTTTTTCTAATCTAATTTTATACATATCTGCTTTAAAATAGGTGCAGCTAAGTGTGCTAAATCTTAGGTATGAGATTGCAGGATTTCAGTGTAAGGACTGTACATTCCAATACATTTTTTATAGAAGAAATAGACATTTCCACCTAGATGAGCATAGACTACTGCAAATGATGCATATCTCTTTCAACACACCAGAGAAAGCAACAGACTCCTAAAAGTAAACACTTCACTCATCTTTAAAAAAAAAAAGGCATGCTAATTAATGTAGTGCAGCTTCTGAGAAACCAGGATCGACCAGCTCTAAACTGCATACTGAGTTTTGAAATGAAATGGCTATAACGTTAACAGATACACCACTCAATCTGTTTAGCCACTGCAAGTAATTCATTTGGTGAGAAATTGGTCATGCTGTGGAAAACAATTCTGATGCTTTGGAATTGCTGGTACATGTGTGTGAGAGAGACAGATGGCAATGGAGAGTCGTCTGTATTTCCACACCACTCCCTAACATGTTGTGCATGTTGCAGTTGGTACACAAATCCCTGGCAGAACTCTTTGCCCTCTAGACATCAGCCAGAGGGCAAATCATATGGCTGCTGTTCTCTGGAGCTTGGCTTTTTTTTTTTGGGGGGGGGGGGACCCAGATGCTGCCTTGAACTAGACTGACAGGTAAAATCAAAATGACAACCTGGATCAATATGCTAGATGGTTTTTGCAGGTGTGTGGAAAGATGGGCAATAGCGGGATTTCAAACCCTATTCAATAGGGCAAAGCCAATACACTCTCCAGGTTGCTTTTCTGAAAATAAAAGAAAAACCCAGAGAAAAGGCAAAAGGATGGAGACAAAAACGAAACAATTCATTTCCCATCTAAAAGCTGCCCTCCTCTTCACACCGAATTAGGAATCAACTCTCTCGCTTAACATTCCGGAGCATTTTTATTTATTTATTTGGGCGAAGTTAAGTATTAAATAGCATCCAACGGCTTCTCGGATATATTTGCACTTGAGAATAAGTTCCAAGGAAGAAACCGGCGAATTCTATCAGGGTCCCGCGCTGGGTGGAGAAATGCTGTGGAATTGCTAGCCGGCTTTCTCGGCTACCCCGGGAAGCGACAGCGATTGAGGAATTTAAAAAAAAAAAGATGCTGTCGGAGGTCATTCGTTCCGAAGACCTTTCCCCAAGCCCGCCCCGCAGCGCCTGTTCAGGGAAAGGGATGGGAAGGGAGAAAAGGGACCCACTGACCTGACGGCAGGCACCTTTCTCGCGCTTTCTTCCAAGGCAGGGCGCCGTCCAGGACGGAGCTCGCTTCCCGGAGAGCCACCAACACGCTCCGCGAGCAGAAGCTGCCAAAGCCGGCGGGGCGGGGCGGGTCAGAGCGACGAGCCTTTCCCTGGGTGGAGCGATACCGCCGCTTCCATCCAATCAGCCGCCTGCGCCAGCCTCGGCTAGCTCGGGAATGGCGAGCCGAACCCAGAGCTGCGGTGGCTGCGGGCCACCGATTGCTTTGCTTCCCGTGGGTCGTTTAGGCTCCGCATAGGAATGTGACCCGGAGACTTGGTAGTGGTCTGCTTTGCACCGCTTGGGGGTTTTTGAACCCGGGTTTCATACATACTGCTCCCCCCCCGGACCGCCAACTTGTAGGAAATCCTCCTTTAGCGATTGTTGAATTCAGAATATTCCTGGAGAATGACTTATTTATTTATTTAGCGTATGGCTGGTCACACACAATATTAAATTAATAAATCATTATTATTACTATTCTTAGGTTTGAAATCTTACAATTTTTTTTCTAGATATTTACCCCCGTTTCTGTTAACTTCAGGTCTAGGATGAAGAAAGTGAGTCTCTAGTCTTGTAGTCATTCTCCACATTGTATTGTGGAGAATGACTACAAGACTAG
>JANHZT010006264.1:25176-37922 GCA_032468215.1 Stegonotus admiraltiensis
TAAGACAGCCAAGCTATCTTAGGAATTCTGGGAGTTGAAGTCCACAGGGTGTGAAAGAGCCAAGTTTGCCTACCACTCGCCTGGACAATCCATGCATTTTTCTTGACAAGGTTTTTGAGAAGTGGTTTGCCATTGGCTCCTCCTTAGGGCTGAAAGAAAGTACTGGCTAATAGGCTAAGGTGGGACTAGAATTCAAAAATTCATGTTTTCTAGTATGGTACTTTAACCATTACACTGAACTGGCTCTCTCATTTTGTTATTATAGTTTCTCAGTTTATTGGATGTTACTATTCTTTTAAATTATTTTTGTATGTTTTTCCTGTATTTCTCTTATAAATTGCAATAACAATTATTTTGAGAAATATATTACACACTTCTTATATAAGTTAATTTTGAACTGACACTGCAAACGATTTATCTTGCAATGCATAATTTGAGTTTACAAGATTTATCTTTGCATTCAAACTCAAAACATTTTGAAGCTGCAGAAAATTAATAATTCATTCATTTACCTTGGGCAGATCGTGGAACAGACCAAATTTAGCCACTCCCGACAGTTTTTATATCTAGTTGCTCCAGTACTTTTACTGTTCCTAAGACCAAAGTGTGCCTTTTAATATTTTGCATCTTTTATTTTGCAAATTATATGCTTGGCTTTCTTGTTTCTAACATTCCACCTCAGCATGTCCAACAGCATTTTGAACAGGATTACATTCTGTAGTTTGTATTATTTGGCAGCTGAGATAAATCTGCTCTGTCACTTTGATTACAACTTAACTCTTATCCAAGTGAAATACTTACTTTTATTGGGGACATTTGTGTCACAGCAATTCATTAACATAGAGCAGGGGTGTCAAACTGGCGGCCCCTGGGCCAGATGTGTCACATGCAGGCCACGCCCACCCCAGCTGCATGATGTGAAAAAACATTGTGAAGTGTCACATGATGGCAATGTGACACCATGAGTTTGATACCCGTGACATAGAGGGTCACAGTGTCATCAACTATGAGACATCCTACTCTACTTGCTTAGATTCTCAGGACTGTTATCAGTTCCAGTTCTCCTGGTATTGTCAACATTATTTTGTTATAATCAAAATGTAGAGATTCCTACATTAACTTTTCTATATTTATTGCTGAGATTAGTTAACCAATTAGTTAAGATTAAGATGGGTTCAGATCCAGCTAAATGGATCTTCTAACATAAAATATACTTTGCTTTATGTTCCACCATTCGGTGAGGTTGCTAAAGGAGTAACAAAAGGCTCCAAAAGTAGAATAGATAGACACTTCCAAATGAGCTTGCCTGGCTCTCATTATTTCTAAAAGCCTTTAAAGTAGTGAATGGAACTGTTTAATGCAGGCCTCTTTCTCACTCACTTTTTCAGAAATACAATAATACTGTGTCATTAGCCAAGTAAATAATTACCTTAGATACTTATAAAAGATAATTGCATACACTGAATTATAATAGTCCCTAACAGCCATGTTCTCATGTCATTTAAATATATTATTTTATTTTTGATGATAACTCCAAGATTTTGTTTTCTTTTTGCTATGTCTCTGATGTTCATTTTATCTGAAGCCAAGATTTATTTCTTAGTTTCTCTTCTTGTTGCATTTAGTGGGAATCTAGGATTGGGTTTCTGTTATTCTTTTTTTGCTTTTCCAATTATCACAGGGGAAAAAATTAGCAGCATAGTGTGTGATATTAATCAGTTTGTCACTAATAATGTCAGAGTGTCAGAAGAAAATTCATAGGAATGTCAGCAGAAAGAAACATTTTAGCGTAGGGGCGTTCCAGTGTTGTTTTATAGGCAGTGGTCTGACAATCATTTGGCAATCATTACTTGATAATGTATTTATTATAACTGTTAAGCTAACTGCTGGGAGAAGTTGGTGAAGGGAATCAGTTGGATTTTTTTTCTTACGTCAGAGTGACATTTATGTCTTGAATCTCATGCAGACTGTTCCTATTACATCTATTACATCTCATCGTAGAAAATAAGTGTTGGTTTTTCTACTTGTTCCATGGAGGCAATTTCTTACTGTAGTAGGGTTACTGGCTTTAAACAGGCAGGAAGACCAATAGCATCACAGGTAGAGAATAAGTAATCTTTTCTAATGAGGCCATGATAGTAAACATCATTCATATTAATTAATGGAGTGGTTCAGCATTGCCCATAGCTAGAAAAGGACTCAGTGTTCATTACCTTTAAGGAATAGATTAAAGCCAGCAAGTATTATAAAGGATACACCTGAGAGCTTCTAATTTCAGAATGTCCAAGAAAAGAATAAGGTCACAAACTCAAACCCCTAAGCAGTTGTGTCAAAAGAATGTAATATGTATCTTCTTGGATCAGTGTGATGGAGGAAATAAACCTCTGGGCCCTAAATAGCTTATTTTCCTGCACTCTTCAATTTTCTGCTATTTTGTGATTTATAAACCTAGTACAATGAGTCAGAAGTAGAAACACAAGGATGCTCAATCAACCTAATGAATGGACATTGCGTGGATATTGACCACTATTCCTACAACCCTAAACTTAGATTGACACGCACAAAAAATGACATCACTATAACCCAGAATTTCAGTACAACTTTTGCCTGTTCTCAGGGTAAAGTTTTCCTGTTTCAATTCCAGAAACCTTTGCAAATTCTGCGGTAGCAATTTTCTCATGGCTACATCACATTTAAAAAGTTGTTTGCTCAGATGTTTATATTCTAACAGGATACATTTCAGAATGGCAATCATGTTGAATCTGCCAAAGGTTTGACCTGATTCGATCAGGCTGCCTATCCGAAGATGATTCGGAGCTTCCTTGTATCTTGATATATTTACAGAGCGAGAAGCCAATTACCAAGTAGCTGTTTTTGCTCAGGACCTTAAAAAAAAGTTTCTGAAAACATTTGTCACAGCCTTGAGATTTCTATCCAGATGTGACAGTTGAAGGCAACACCTCCCACTCTGACCGTGAGAGCTTTCATTCAGCCTAATATTGGTACTTTGGGGGGAATCGTATGCCTCTGCTTTTATCCCATCTGTCATACTTATTTACAATTGCCATGTCTTTTCTCTTGCCTAGGAAAACGGCTGCAAAACTGGTTGACTGAATGCAGTCCTTAATTATGCTAATCTGAACTAAAACCTTGAGCTGAATAATAAAAACCGCTCCCCTTCATGAGTCTTTGTGAGCATAACTGTTCACTATCAGAGGTTCTTTATAAAGTCTACAAGATACCATCACATTTCACTAACTTATTTCCATCAGAGCATTCATTGGGGTAGTGAGACAGTGGGAAAAGAGATAACTAAGAGAATATATTTGACAGGATTCAGACAGGATAACTTCCAAGATAAATTCCAATGTGCAGCATGGAAATGTAAAACAAGCATTATCGGAAAAAACCCTGAAATGTTTTCAGTTCTGTAATCAAGAGTGCTAATGCATCCTGATGGGTTGCCTTTAGGTTTTAGAAAAATGGTGTTCCCAGCTTAGCAACATATTTCTACCAAATTTGCAAATGGTGCCATGATGTGGAAGGGATGTAGAAAACATTTGAGGGTCTTTTAAGTATTTATTTCTGGACCATTCACTAGTAAAGTTTACAGTCAGAACTGGCATTAGTCTATATATTAATAATGTTCATATGCAACTCATTTCTCAAGCTGCCTCAGAGAATCAGAAAGATTTTCCTTTTACAAGGAATAAACTAAGGTTCCTAAAGGCAAATTATCTAGAGGGAACATTCTTCATACAGTTGTATTTGGTTTGCAAGATTGGTTGAAATCAATCTTTTCTTTAGATCTAAAGTCAAAGTGTGAATAAGTATTGCATTCTAAATAAGTGACGTGTCACACTTGATGTATCTTTTAAGAAAATTTTTTGACTATTAAAGAAAATAATGTTAGAAGTAGCTGAAAGATTCTAACCCTATTTCAGCTCCATATAAGCAATTGCTTTATTCCACATTTTAATATATTTCTAATGCAATTCAGTATTAAGCAGATTTGCTGGCTTTATTTTATGATATTTGGAAATAAATTTAAACCTTCTGCAGTATAGCGATTTGTATTCATATTTGTGTCGGAAGTACCAAGGCACTTCCAGGTTGAAAGAATTAATAAATAATATCACCATTGCCCAGGGGATGCACAGTTGGGGGGTTCCTTTCATGTCCCATGAATGGGCCACCAAACTGGTACCTATTTATCTGCTTATGTTTGCACACATTTGAATTGCTAGGAAGGTAGGAGCTGGAGCAAATGATGGGAGCTCATCCTACCACATAGCAGCACTTGGGTTTCAAACACGGGCTTGCATGTTGTCAATCCAGCATTCTAACCACATGAGTCACCACCCTGCCCTAGTATAGTGGTTGATCAAATGCAATATAGTAGTACAATATAGTATTTCCAGATCATGGACATATGTAAATTTAAACTCTAAGCATCAAAATATTAGTTATTTATTTGTTTGTTTATTTGTTGAATTTATATTGCCACCTATTTGCCCGTGGCAACTCAAGAGGGCTTACAGAATATAAAACCAAATTTACAATAATAAAAACTAACAAAAAATCAAATAAATTAATATAATACAATATAATAAAATCACTCCCACCTCCCACCCCCTGCCCCGGCAACAGCAGATCACATGAGCCATTTAACGGGCTCCATCCTTCTCTGGGTTCCCTGGGCCCGCTGGCAGAACCAGGTCTTCCGGAAGAGTATTAGAGTGGAGGCCATTCTAATCTCTGGGGGAATAATGTTCCAGAAAGATGTTCCAACTCATTGCCACCAGACTGTGATCCGTCCATGATAAAGGGACCAAGGACAGGTCTACCAATTCCAGGTCACATAGGCACTGCTCTGACAAGAACACCAAATTGGGTGTGTGACTACTGTTACTAGCCAGGCCCTGGATGGCCTGGGTTAGGCCCATGGAAGTCATTGTTTCCATGAAATCTTGGACTGCCTCCAACCCCAACCCCAGGGATGGCAGGTTGAAATCTCCCAGAAGTGTAAGCCTGTGTAATTCCACTGTCAGCCTCACAACGAGTTCCAGGAGCCTGGGTCGGGAAACTGCCACACAGCAGGGAGGCTGGTACAGCAACAGCAATCCCACCTGATCCCTTGAGCCCAACCTAAGAAAAAGGGTCTCACAGCCAGGCACTTGTGGAGCACTACCTCTAGAGACTACTAGAGATTCTCTGATAATAACATCCGCACCCCCTCCCCAGTCCTGAGGTCTAGACTGGTGCCATGCTCGATAACCCACTGGGTACATTTCTACGAAGGGAACGCCTCCCTCTGGGCCCAGCCAGGTCTCAGTTACACAAACCAGATCAGCCTTCTCTTCAAGAATTAAATCGGCAATAAGGCTAGTCTTATTGCAAGCTGATCTGACATTTAAAATCAGCAGCCTAAGACCAGGGCCACCACAAAACTGCTGACCAGGTAAATGAGGTGAGTCCAAGAAGGCAGAACACAAGACTGGATTAAATACTGAAGTCACGTTCCCCGTGCCTGCCCCCCCCTGCCTCCTGTATCTCCCGTTACCCAACACCACTGAAATATGTCGCCGTCCTCTGCCTTCCCTGAGAACCATTCTATCCCTCATCCCCAACACTCCTCCTTAAAAGGGGTAAAAACCTCCTCCCACTGACACACTGTCGGGGTAAGGTGAGCCTTACAGACACTATAACACTTGCTCTCAGTGCCCTCAAACTCATACCACCCCTTTCTCATTGCTGCAGAGGGGTCACATCTAGCCCCCCTTATCTCCCAACACATTCAGAATCCATCCACTCAATGCACAAACGGCACCCTGCCCGGTCACTCTCACCCACCAAGCAGGGAGCCACTACCCACCCCCCAGCTCTCAGCCTGGGGAAAGAGACCGACACACTCGCCTCTCACTCAACTTTCCCTTCCAGCCCCAGGATTCCCCAAGCAACCTTCCCAGGCCCAGTTCCAGAACATTCAGAGGATTGCAGAAGCAAGATTGCAGAAGGTAGCCAGAAAAAATTGCCTGTAAAACAAGAATTCCCTGTAAGGGCTTCGAGAAGAACATTTGTTGAATGTGGAATGTGGCAAACTTGAAGCTACTTTTAACTAGATTAACACCTTTAAAATGGATTTCTGCACTGCAGGCATACTAACCTGTCACTTGATAAAATCTGAAGAATGCCAGAATTGAAACATTGTGAAAGATATGGATGAATATGTAGGCTTCTCATCGGCTCCATTTTATTTGATTTGGCATGGGATTTAATTACATTTTATGCTATCCTTCACACAGAATTTTCAAAATGGTTTATACGAAAATTATACGACTTGAGTTTATTTGAAGAAAACTGCTGTGGTGTGATAGATTAATTATATAGTTATATATCCCTATATCTCTGTTGGCAGAAGCATTCCAAAGATTGCTGGGGGGAAATATTAATGTTTGAGGAAGCAAAGAGAAAGTTATCAATATTTGAAGAATAACCACATTAACTGTTTGATTAAATTTTAATTCTCAGCTAATTACATTTAGGTGCAGATGATGTTTTGAACTGATTCCACTAATTTTTCTGTAGCATAATACCTCTTGCCTGCACTGAGAAACCATATATGCCCCTAGGCACCAACGTTCTATTTTCATAAGCAGAATCTATTTCTCCAATTTTCAGTTATCTGAGAAAAACTGGCTATGGGCATATGACACTTATATTGAGTCCAGGAATAAAAGTAATAGATATAGCATTTTGTTTTTCTGTTCCCCTTTCAGCATCTTTTTACCGTGTTTCTCAGAAAATAAGACCGAGTTTTATTTTCTTTTAGACTTGAAAATAAGCATTTGAGCTTATTTTCGAGGCGGTCTTTCTTTTTTTGAGGTGCAGCAGGCCAGGATCGGTGAGCTGGATGTGCCATGGATGCACCGTCGCCTCCATTCCGAACCTTCAGTGTTTGGCAAATGGAAGGAAAATGGGGAGGGGGATTTTGCTGCCTGTCATCCATTCCTCAAGCTCAGCACAGACTGAGGGACTGACCATTTGCCAAAAAGCCTCTCGCGAGCCTCCCAAAAAGAGGGGAAAAGCAAAGCAGCTGGCCACAGAGCTGCCTGCTTCGGGGAAGCAGCCCAACAAGCAGAAGCATGGTGCACAGAAAGAGAAGGGCAAAAGTAGTATTTGCACAGCCCCAAGGGGCCAGCAGGCTACAGCTGTAACTGGACTGTTGCCTCTCCCTGTGCCACCACTTGGCGCCCCCCCCCCCAAAAGGGCTGTAGCATTAGCATCAGCACTGCAAGAGACACAGAGCATTTCTCTGGAGGCCTCACCTAAACTTTCAGTGGGTTCTTTATGAATTTGCCTTTTAAGCTCTTTCTTTGGTGAGAAGTTGTGTCACCTACTGCCTTTGCTATTTTTGTCCTGATTGTGTCACCTTGGCTGGTCGCATGTAGCTCTCAGTGGAAGCATAGAAAGATAACAGCACCATCTTGCACATTTCACATTTCAGATAAATTGGAATAAAAACACTGAGAAGACAAGAATCAGTTGCAAATTAAAAAGTAAGTTGAACTTTCTACACTTGCAGTTCGCAACTTCCATGCAAATGCTTAGCCTGGTTGGTTCATTTCCTACCTCTTAACAGGACATGGGATGTGTAAAATGACTCTCCCATGTGACTGCCTGTCTCTGAAAAGCACGAAAATATTTATGACTGGGTGTTAAGATTACAGTATTATCCTGTTCCGGCTTAACCTAATGTTGTAAACAAATTAAAATTATACTTGTCAGAATATTCATGACTGGGAAGACATGGTAACAAGGTCAGCCAATGAATAGCAACTAAGTCAGCCAATTGGGAGCTGAGACAGACTGGAGCCAGGGCGTGTCTTAGTCTGCAGGGTCTGAGTCAAAGAAAGTGAAACTGAAACTATTCAAAGTGTGTGTGTGTGTGTGTGTGTGTGTGTGTGTTAAGCTCTGAGCTGTACTCTGTATGTGTGAACTTGTCTGCTGATCTGAAGAATCAACTGTTGGTATTGTAAATATACTTTATGTGTTATTATGAATATAAAGACGTTAAGGAATCCAGCTGATTCAGTTATCTGTGTGTGCTTCTGGATTTGAATTTTGCAAGAAACTCTGACCATTACATACTTATATGCTGTATTTGATACTAATTCTCATATAACAAAGAAGGTTTTCAAATGTATTTATTTATTATCATATTTAGGAACCATCCATCTCCCTTATAGAGTGACTATAAATGATTATTCAAATTAACAGATACATTTGTAAAGAAAAAGTGCATATATGTTGTATTGTGATTCAAAAAGAATTGATCATATAATAGGAATATATACATTCCAGTTTAGAATAATTATCGTTTAAATAAATGTCCAACATACGCTCTTGAAGTTGAAAACACTGACCAAATGAACAGTCTGTTCTTTAGGTGTAAAATACGGACATTTTCAAAGCTTCTGCTATCTACTTTTCAACAGATTTTTTAGACAGATGGTACAAAAAGTAATGGTCCTTTAACATCCCTTGAAACAGCTCTTTTGTGCAAATCTAAAACATTTTGCACCCTCTCTCCAGTTTGCCTGCAACCCACAATTTGAGAACACATTCTTCTTAATAACCATACTCTGAGCACTTTGGTGTTGAGTTTTCCCTTATAAATCTTTTTAAGAAAAGGTTTTTAGTTGTATTTTGCACTTTGAGATTTGAAGGTGAAAATTTCTCCTAATATACTATATTACCTTGTAGGTCTTGAATCCAGTTCAGATATGACTACCAGGCATCACTAACTTCTCAAAAACATCAATGGCTAAATATCCATCCATCTTTCTTCCACACTTCTAAGACTCTAAACTGGTAGAGCAGGTGATAACTCTTTATTCTGCCAGTATAGCATATTTCATCTTTTATATTTTAGTTGTACTTGACCTATGAAGCAATGGAAAGGTCAGCTTTGGAAAAAGTGATGCATTAAACCTGGCAAATGAGACAAGACAAGATGGTGATTCTTGTGATATGAATGCAGAATTTATTTTCAGAAAGGAAAACATAATATTTCTTATATTTTTGCAGACATATTTTTCAAGTTGAATGGGTTTGTGATTTTTAAAATCCAATTATTAGATGCCAACTGCTTTACACTATAACTGGCATTTACTTGAATCTAGAAATATGCCAAACCCTTAAACAGCCAGCTCATTTTAATGATCCACAATGATAGTTATCCAGTACAGCAAGAAAAAATAGAGTGGAGGATGGGGAGAGGTAGTCAAGGGTCTCTCAAATCCTTTCCTTCCTAGGCTGAGGCTCTAATTGTAAATTCATTTTAACAGTGTTCATATTTATTCCTCTGTCGCTATGAAAAGTTAATGTCCAATCAGCATATTCACTGTTGTTTTTTAATTACTGTATGTAGTAAAATAGATGCTTGGAAGGATGGCATAAGTTTTGCTTGATTTTGTTTTTAAGGAAATCTAAGTTCAGGAGCATTTTGTTGATGTTTAATGGTTAGCATAACAAATAATTAAACAATCTTAATTAACCATAAAAAAGGAGAGATGAGTGAATACCTTGTTCTCCATAGGTATTGGAATCACAGCTTACCACAGTGCTTCTCAACTTAGCCAACTCTTAAGATGTGTGGACTTCAGCTGCCAAAATTCCCCAGATAGCATGCTGTTGAACTTACAGTTGCCAAGACTGGGAAATACTGGCTTACATCATACCCAACATTTATTTTCACCACTATATGGCCTTACAACAACAACAACAACAAAATTATGCCATACATATGCCATACATTGCAGCCAAAATTCCCCATCTACTGGTATTTTTCATGATGCAGAAACCATCCCATATTTAATCTGATGTGTGTTCCTTCTTCACTTTACATTTTCTCCCAAGAAAATAAACCCATTTTCCTCCTTTGAAACCTACATGACTGCACTGCTGTAGGTCTGAAAAAAATGAACTGCTATACCTGTGATGGTGAACCTATGGCATGCATGCCACAGGTGGCACACGTAGCCATTTTGGTGGGCATGTGAGCTCAGCTCTGGTGCACATGCGTGCACCGGTCAGCTGATTTTTGGACCTTCTGGGCCCACCAGAAGTAGGGAAACAGGCTGTTTCCTGCCTCTGGAGGATCTCGGGGGTGGTGGGAAAGGCCCATTCTTTCCTGTCCCCAGGCTCCAGAGCCTCTCTAGGAGTCTGGGGAGGGCGAAAATACCCCCCACCCTGTGGACACCCTCCGGAGGCCAGAAATGTGCATCCCCTCCCCCCGCTCCTGGCACATGATGGCAAAGAGGTTAGCCATCACTGTGCTATGCTATGTAGCTGCTCTACTTTCCATGGAAGAAATGTCTTCTTCTTGTTGTCTACATCTTAGCACTTATGCTCACTTTCAGCTGTCTTCAAGTAGATGGAACATCCAGGATCCTGGTGTTTATTACCACCCACAACCCTGCTGTCCAAATGCACTTGTGTGATAGAAGTTAAGAGTAACACTAATAAATTTACATCTACTTTGGTATGCAGGTCTGTTCCCATTTTGCCATAACTGTAGCCACTTATTCATATTCAGGTTTATTGCTACATCTCCCTGGCCATGAAGTGATGCTTCCATGACTATATGTCTACATTTTTATAATCATTCTTCCCTCACTATCACTCCTAATAAAGAAGATGCCTGGTTTTGTTGCAAACCCACTGGACCCATTTAGGCAAAGTCTGAAAAATCCTTAATTGTGTGAAAAGTCCATTTCAAATTACTTTTTCTTTCAGCAAAAGAGCTGTGATTATATAGTGCTAGATAGTCCCTATCTAGAGGAACCCATTTATTTTGCTCACTATATGCAGTAGAGGGTTCCTAGTGATTCTAAAAGTACGTATCAAAGCTACTCTATAGTTCCTTCTTTTATGTATTTTTTTCTGATGAAAAGATGAGAAACGTTATGAGATGGTTCCAAAGGGAATAAGACTATGTCCAGTTCCTTATCCTCAGACACAAAATATTCAAAGAACAAGCCTGGGTGATTCACAACAAAATCCTTGCCTGAAGACATACTAATCACAAAGCAGAATTTATATCTCTTCTTGTGATCTAGTTGTCAGTCCTGTTGTCATAACTCATTTCTCTCTTCTTTGAGGAGAATTCTGAATATAGCTCTTTGATTATGACTGTATGCACGCTACTCAGTCACACTATGCAATTAGCCATGAAGACTCATCAAAATTCTCATTCTGTTGAGACTAATGCAAGTTGGGACACCCATCCATCTTAACAATCAATCAGTGTAATGACTCATGATACCTTGTGCCTGTTGCAATCTTTACTCAGTCCACTGACTCCACTGTGAAGTCATACTGCAGCTGTTGTAGAGCCCACTTAATATGAATGTCGCAGCTTATTTGGAAACTGCAGGATACGGACTGTCATTAATTAAGCAGTGTTAATTAAATAACACACAATAGCAGGTCTCTTTTCTGAACAGAAATGGTTATGTGTGGCTATCTCTAGCAGCAGAAATTCACAACTATCATCCTTATCTTCAGAAAGGGAGACCCTCGCCTAGTTGAAAATTAGAGACCAATCTCTTTATGTTGCATCACTTGCAAAGTCATGGAATCAATCATTAATCAATCTATTACCCTCTACCTAGAGACAAACAACCTACTCTCCCACAAACAATTTGGTTTCAGAAAAAAAATATCCTGTAATCTACAACTACTACATTGCAAAAACATATGGACTACACATCTTGATCAGGGCAAAGCAATAGATGCAATTTACATGACAAATTACTTCTAAAACTAAAATCCTATGGCATTTCTGGACTCCTACATAAATGAATAGCTGCCTTCCTGTCAAACAGACAACAAGTGGCCAAAATAGGAAGCGCTCTATCAAATTCTGTACCTGTTAATAGTGCTGTTCCCCAAGGCAGTGTTTCTGGTTCAGCACTCTTCATACTTTACATAAATGACCTTTGTGATCATTAAAAGCAACTGTGTTCTGTTCGCTGATGATGTTAAACTATTCGACACCATCGACAATGCAACTTCAAAAAGGTCAAAAAGACCTTGACTATGTGTCAGATTGGTCTAACAAGTGACAACTTCAAATCTCAACCAACAAATGTTCTGTCTTGCACATTGGCAAAAAATAAAATAAAACATAAAATACAAATTAGATGGACATGACCTTGTAGATGACCCTCACTCTGTCAAGGACCTTGAAGTACTCATTTCTAAAGATCTAAGTGCCAAAGCCCACTGTAACAACATTGTCAAAAAGGCATTAAGAGTTGTTAACCTAATCTTGCGTAGCTTCTTCTCTGGTAATATTATACTACTAACTAGAGCTTACAAAACATTTGCTAGTCCAATTTTTGAATACAGCTCATCTGTCTGGAACCTGCACTGCATATTGGATATAAATACAATTGAGAGAGTCCAGAAATATTTTATGAGAGGAGTCCTCCATTCCTCTAAATGCAATAAAATACCTTATGGCACCAGACTACAAATTTTGGGCTTAGACAATTTAGAACTACACTGACTTTGGTCTGACCTAAGCGTAGTACATAAAATTATCTGCCACAATGTCCTACCTGTCAATGACTACTTCAGCTTCAACCAGAACAATACACAAGCAAATAATAGATACAAACTCAAGGTAAACCGCTCCAAACTCAATTGCAGAAAATATGACTTCAGTAACAGAGTGG
>JANHZT010006264.1:38022-57622 GCA_032468215.1 Stegonotus admiraltiensis
CATGACCCCACTTCACAAAGAGGGACTCACAACCGGCAATCTGTGGCACAGTGGTCTCCCTCGGACCAAGATCCTCCAATATAGCCCCAAATCTTGCCTTTAGGGTAGCCCTTAAGACCTGGCTCTTCCTACAGGAATTAGGGGATGGTTGAGTTTGTTTTTAGATGGTTTTATTTTTTTATTTATTTGTTGTGTGTTTATATTGTATGCTGTCCACAGTCACACTAGCTGAGTTGGCCAGCCTTATAATTCTTGAAACAACCAAACAACTTAAAATGTGCAAAAGTACATTCTGAAGTACAAGATGTTCCACTTGTGATTCAATATGTTGTAATTGTATATACAGTGTTTGAAGAATGCTGAGCTAAGACACTTCAAACATTTTCATAATACTTCATAATAGGCTCAGGGAATTGAATTTTGTCACCCCTT
Organism: Stegonotus admiraltiensis; assembly: GCA_032468215.1. Lineage (NCBI taxonomy): Eukaryota > Metazoa > Chordata > Lepidosauria > Squamata > Colubridae > Stegonotus > Stegonotus admiraltiensis. The sequence continues at coordinate 38,455 of JANHZT010006264.1, forward strand.
ACACCCCTGTGTAACTGACTGAAGTTGTAACTGATAGAACTGAATTGTTCATCCAGACTATAATACATAGGACAAATTAATATTATAGAAAAATGGAAGAGCCTTAATTGATGCCTCAATGAATCTGAAGGCTTTGTGAAAGTCAGAATCATCTTACGGTGGAGTCCTTCAAGGCTTCAGATTTATGACGTGAACAAGGAGAATCTTGGCAGTAGCTTTGATCTTAAAATCCGAGGCTGGAAGGCAGCAACAGCTGCTTTCTACTTAAATCACAACTTTTTGTGTCAATTGCAATAAAAGTCGAGATCCTGTAACTTAGTTAACATTAGAATGTTTTGTTCTTTTCAAAGTGTCCTAGGTCGTCTTGTCTTGTCTCATTTATCTTGAGATTATCTCAGGAGATGAAGAATGGGTATGTTCTGTACATTTGTTCCCAGACTGCACCTTGGAATGCTGTCAAGATCACTGTTAGATGTCATTAACACCATCTAAGTAGTGATCTGGGTACTGGAGATCATGAAATTATTCCATCAAAGTCTGTGCTGGGCTTTCTACTGAACTCTGTGCAAATTTTAAAATGCCTCCTCTCAAAGCAAAGGCTGGGGGGGGGGGGGAATCCTTTATCAGTTTCATGCACACATTTTGAGTGTGATTTATTATTCCTTTGTAAATGAAATATTGCCCATATAGTAAATAGTACCAACCTTCTAAAAACAGTAGTGGAAAGTTTATTTCTTCTTCCCCAGTCCTTATGGCTGATATGACATTAGTACTATTGCTTCTTAACCTATGGTATTCATTTACATTCATATGAAAGGAAATAATTGCAAACATTCAATTCTAAGACTGGTTGTTGTGCCTGTTGTAATTTAGTTTAGCCTTAATATTTAATTTTAATCTAATTGTTTCACTGTGTTCTTTGACTTTTATTACTGGAGCTTGCAGATCTCTTGCATTTTTAACTGTCAAAGTAGTGTCATCAATATAGCTTAATGATTTGTTTTCCTATTTTAAAAACACATGTCATCTTCTTCCCATCCAGCTCCCCTTAATATACATTCAGCATACAGTTTGAATTTATAAGAGTATATAGTCTTGTCTCATTTTTGCCTGCCTGTCCAGATTGTGGCTTCCTGGTCCATATATACATTTTGCATAAAGACAATGAGATATGAACCGTGGTGGCGCAGTGATTAGAATGCAGTACTGCAGGTTACTTCTGACTGCCAGATGCCAATGATTTGGCAGTTCAAATCTCACTGGGTCAAGGTTGACTCAGCCCTCCATCCTTCTGAGGTCAGTAAAATGAGGATCCAGGTTGTTGGGGGCAATGTGCTGACTCTGTAACCTGCTTAGAGACGGCTGTAAAGCACTGTGAAGCGGCATAAGTCTAAGTGCTATTGCTATTCTGGAACAATTACTGGAATTGCCCAGGTGTTAACAGCATTGATGGCATTCCCCCCAGTTTTGTATTCCTTTCTAACCTTCTTCTTCACTTCAGTTTGCTTGATGTTGTCAGCTTGAAAGCTATCAAGTAGCTGTAGTGTCATTTTCATTCAGACTCTTGGTGTTATTGCCACAAGGCATTTTGATTCCTTTAATTTTCATTAAGATTATTGTTGTTGTTGTAATGTCAAACTGCTTCCCATGTTTTATCAAGTGAACTAAATGAACATGTCCATGTAATTACCAAGGGTTGAGCTTGATTCAAGGAAATTTTTACCTTTCCAAATGAATATGATTATCAGCTTCAAAATACTTTTTTTTTCATGAATAGTAACTTTTAAAAAAGGTATCACTACTTTAGCCAAAAGGATATGACCGCATAATCCTTAACGTATGCCTATAAAATGTCAGTTTATTCCCTAGATAAGGAATTTCTAGCTCTCTTCCAGCCCATTATCAGCATCCCACTTCTCTAATGCTCCCAATATTATTTCTAGCTTTGATTTCTAGAAGGTGACTATCCTGGATAACAGTCTGGTTCTTCCATTTTGCTGGAGAGCTGTCACCTAACACAGGCAGATTAATTATAGTAGAGATTAAATTGCTTTATCTTGAGATGAGAAATGGAAATGAGAATTTGAACTTGAGATATCCATTTAGGTCAAACCAAACTATTAAATAAAGTCTTTTTCCACCATTTCTCCCTAAGACACAGTACCAGTTTTCATTTTATTGGCAAATTTCATTACCACACCTGTTTAAAACTGTTCAAAACCAAAGGAGATACACAAAGTTAATAACCAATTTTTTTTCGTTTGAAGATGTTTATTAAAAGTGTCTTTAGTTCATCATAAAAACTACAATACTGAGTCCTTGTAATATAATATAGCTATAGATCAGAAGATCATCTAAAAATAGTTTTAGCAGCATATTAGACACATGACCTGCAGTGCCCTATAAAAATAACAATTCTGATCAACTCTATTGATCAGGAGGCAAGTGCTTCAGCTTCTGTGTTTTTCTGGGCATGCTGCAATTCAATGTAGAGGTAGAAGAGTTGGTGGCTCCAGAAGGGATACTTGCATATATCTGTAAAGAAGGAAGCCACTTATTACTGACCATGACAGTCTCTAAGTTCCAGTGCTCTAAGTCAGTGGTTTGATTGCAGAAACCAGAGCTGTACAGTACATCACTTTCCATCTCTGGAATGTGCATCAGACCATCCGCAAACAGAATCATAGCACCTGTATGAACTGCTTTAAAGCAGCTGCATCTTTTCCAGGCACAAACACAATCCCAGGAAAACACATGGTTTTACTGCAGAATTCCACACAGGAATAAATGTTGGAAGATCTATGTTTCTGAACTGCGGGTATTCTGCCATTCCCAAATTATATTGTGTCTGCAAGAGTTAGGCATCTTTGGAACTGATGCTTATTATATTGCTTTAGGGTATTTATCTATTACCTAAAATGATGCTGTATTTTGAATATATATCACTTGGAGAATACTCAAGGAAGAAATTAGAGTAATTTTTCAGATTCCTATAATTAATTTCAAAGTATATGAACATCAATATATAATGTATCCTGAAGGTGTATTCAATAAGCATATAATGGGGGAGTTTTATTACCTTGAATAACTAGAGGTTCCTATCAACAGAAAGACAATGAGTTTAGCAAAATAAAAATTCATGCATGTGAATCTATCACCCATAACTGTGTGAAATGGATATATGTATTCTGCTCAGTGTTATCAATCTGAATAGATGGGACAAGCAACCTAAGAACTCCAATTTCTATTATGTTGGATAGGTATAGCCAATGGTAAAGGATGAAGGGAATTTTGGTCCAACAACATTGTGCATTGTTGCAAAGGCCATCTCCTGTGTCCCTCCCTTCCCACTTTTTGAGTTCTACTAGATTGCTTCCATCTTTCCAAAGTTGGCATTACGAGCTGACATGGTGATTAGAAGGACAAGATGCAGCTGCTGACCCAAGAACTTACTTAGTCAGCTTGTATTTTTCCCTTATTGCTTGCTGCTGTCGATGAGGCGCATCGAGGCATGCTTTGTGCAGGTCACTTAGGCAAGGCACAATCTCACTCAGTGAGTATCCAGTGAAAGCAGCAAGAGTTTCTGGCTGCTCATGAGAAGACAGAGTTACAGCTTCAGTACTACAAATAAATTCAGAGAGACAAGAAAGGACCTGGAAAGAAACTTATGCTGAATCAGCTATTAAGTTAGGACAGACTTTGTACAACTCAGCAGCCTTACCTTAAAACATTACATAGGAATCCTGAAAGACATCATTTCAAGCTATAGGTAAAAAGCTTTGCTCAGTTTTGAAAAGCTCACACTATTTACCCCATTTATAATTATGAAACTTCGGTCATGTCCTACCATATTGTCAGTTTTGGCAGGGCTTTTGTAGTAAGCAAAATTTTTAACTTCTAATCTTGATTGGAGTAAGTAATTAAATACAATTCATATAACTCCTCAATATTTAATAATTTTCTCCATTACATTAAGTATTATAATTTAATTTTTACACTATATATCTGGAAGGAAAGTTAGGGTCTTCGCTGTACACAATGGGAACATTCTCATAAAACGGAAGAAACCCAACACAGAGTTGTATCGCTAGGACCGTTTTTGGAATAAACTGCTACTCCCAGGCTTTACTCCATCTCATTCCAGCAATGACAAATTCACATCTGCTCAGTTTGAGATAAAATTCTGAGCAAGGTGCCAGGACAAAGTCTGTGGTGCTGAAATGAACAGCTGTTGAGCCCATGCTAAAGTCTGTAAACATTCTTTTTAGAGGCATAGCCTGAAAAGCAAGCATTGGAAATTGTTTTGTCATAATACTGATCTTTTCATTATAGTAGCCATTTCTGGAGCTAGTTGCTAAAATAAGATGAAAAATGCTGCTAAAGGAAACATAAGAAACCTTCTTATACTTCGTAGTTCGTTCTTGAAAAATGCCCAGATATATTCAAGCCCCTTTAAATTAAAACAAATGTTTACCCAGAAATGCCGGTTCACAGTGTAGTTCGCTAGACAATAAGCAGCTGCTGCCATTTGTGAAGGCAGATACTTCAGGAATGGGTCTGCTTCAAGGAGACTCAATTCTGCTATGTACTAAAAGAACGGAATATTCTTTTAAAGGAAGGAACATTAGGAAAGATGAAAGGTATCAATATTACTAATGGTTTGGCCTATTTACACTGGTTTTTCTGCTTACCTGAAAAAATTAACAAGCTTTTTCCATCCTTTTGTTGCACTTTGCTTATGATCATTAGCAAAGTAACACTGATCTATTCATTTTCTAAACTACGGGAAGGAAGGACTTTCTTTTAACTTTGCCCAATTCTGTATTTGCATAGCTGTATTGTCCTTGACAGCTTGTACTTTTATTAAATGATATTTTATATTGCTCTTCAATGGCACCTGCAAGGAATTTATGGGGGTTTTTTTTGCAAATGGTATTATTATCCCACCCCCACTTATCCCTGGGGTGGGAAGAGAGATGAGGAAAATTCTCACTATTCTGGTTGTGCCCCACTTCTTTCAAATTATCCCAAGGCACAAATATGAAATAGGTTGTACCAGTACAACATGTTGTAATAAGACCAATGGCATCTTAGGAATAATATGCAATAAATGGACAGGGTTAAAACTGTAATTAGATTTGTTTGAATTCAAATCCTAATAAATCCTATTTGATTTCAGTTTAAATTAAATTAGTTCAATATAGTAATATGTTCCTTGTGACAATTCTATCTTCTGTAACATGATGAGTTCATGATTCAATAGCAATTTTGGGAAGAGTTTTCACAGCCAAGGCTTTGAGACTGAATAGAAATGTGTAGCTCTGTATCTCTCCTTTGCAAATCTCTCCTTTCAGTAATACAGACTTCGCCTGTTTTAGAAGAGCTTGGATGAACTCTGTTAAACAGATACAACACACCTAGATAGAAATTCCACTCAAGTATCAATCTGTATTTAAAAAATGTAATTTCAACATAACAGGTTAATATATATCTTGAAAACAGATACCACAGTGCAAATAGGTGGCTGTTTGTTTTGTGGTCTAGATGTTCTTTAAATGCTAACAAAATGAAGAATAACCTATAAAGCAAAGAACTTACCCTCGCAAAGTTCTCTGTCTTAAGACTTACACTATGTCTTTGTAAATATTGAAGGAGAAACTGATTGATGGTTGGCACAGTTAAATCAAAAGCAAGTACTTTAAGAAGCAGGTGTTCCATTCGCAACAGTTGCTTTTTGGAATAAGTGTCATCTGTTATGTACACAAATTCTTCTACTTCTGGGGGATAGATTTCTTCATATTTCCTAGGAAAAAGAAGGGTGTAGAAAAATTCATTGTATATCAAGTGTGTTTTCATCCAGTTAATCCATGACGACCACTTGGTGTAAGCATCATAATCTTTAAAATGTAAAATAAAAATGTACCTGAGCTACATTTTCATTATAGAGCAGATCTTACTTTTATTCATTTACTAATTTAATTCCTGCCTTTCAAATAGGAGCTCAACGTGATTAGTTCCCCCAATGTATTTTTTTCCTACCAACAACCCCACAAGATAGGCTGGGCTATATGTGTGAATAGCCCAAAGTTAGCCACTGAGTTCTAAGGCTGAAGATAAGGCTAAACTTTCCTAGTTTGGTACTTTATCCACTTATAGCTACTGTCATCCAATCATTTATACCAGCTAAAATTTCTCACTCAATTCAGCTCGTTCACCTTATCTCCTACCCCTCAAAAGTTTTTTTTTATTCATGACTCACTTTTACATTTTCTTATAAACATTTATGCATGACTCTGTAATGTATTAATATCTAAGTAGTCTATATAACAAATACATTAATGTGTCAGTTAACATTATCAAATATTAAGGGATTATATAAATATAGACAAACTAGGGAATTTGATATCAAATTCTTACAGACTTGTCTGCCATGTCTTGTAGGCATTTGCAGAAATGCAAGATACAGTGAAGTAGGAACTATGCCTGCTAAGCAATCTGCATTCAAAACAGCTTTTCTTTTAATCCTGCCCTGGGGACTTGTCAAAATCATCAACATGTACTTATGTAAGGTAAAGTTCAAGTTAGGGTGCAGATCCAAAATGAGAATCCAACATCAGATTTTATCTCTAGCATAGGACAGGATGGGCAGGATGTGTTGTGAATATAACCAGATGTGGGATTCAGCCAGTTCTGTCCAGTTCGGGCAAACGGGTAGTGGCGATTGCGGGAGGCTCCGCCCACCCGGATGGATGTAATGCACGAGCAAAGAGGGTGCGTGGAAGGCCGTGCACATGAGCGGAGGGGACGTGTGTGCTCACATTTGCGAAAGGGAAGGGAAGTGAATCCCATCTCTGAATATAACTTCCCTGCTTGCCAGACAGGCTGAAATCTTCAAAATGTTTTCATAAGAGAAATATACTATATGTTCTGATGGATGAACACAAAGACAAGTATCCCTTGCAGACCCCTCTAAAACTCTTATTTTAAACCTTGGTGCAGAACAGTAAAAGCTGGAAATGGAGGTTGGGAAAAATATGGAACCAAAGCATACTGTAAGCATACTAATGTTTTGTTGCATTTTTTTCCATCCATTTCTATCACCTTGATAAGCTACCCAAGAACAGTCATCTGCCACAGGTTGTCTTTTATATAGATATACTTACGCAGCTAGGAGAATGGCTGCTGTTCCTACAAGTTGCAATTTTCCTCTGAGGACCGACATGCAGGAAAGAAATCTGTCCAAGTAGTTCACAGCAAGGTACAACGTCTCTGTCTGAAGCTTGTATTCTTCACCAACTTCTGCTAGCCAATCTACTAAGATGGCACGCATCCCAGAAGTTATATCTGGCTGCTTCCTCATGTAGCATGGTCTGGGCCTGTATTTTACCTACATACAAAGGGTTTAGCTTTAGAATAAGCAAAGGGACTATATCTTCTACGCATATTGCACTAAGCCATAATATGTTTGACTTGGCTTTGGTTTAATGTGCTACAAGATGTCAACAATTGTGACATCAGTATACAGTCTGTGACCTAATAGAATGTGTGAATGCTGACTATATTCTATCAGGAAAGTTATCTATGAATGTTCCAAGTTGTTCCAAGAATGCTGGTTGATGGAGCCATTGGGCAAGAAATAAAAGTTTACTTCTCCATCTCCCCTTCCCAGTTTGGGGCAGATCTTGAGGACTTTTGGACTGAATGAAAAAACAAAAATGCTGGTTTAGGGAAAGGTAAAATTGTGGCTCTCTGAACCACTATATCTAAATTAGTTTATTATAACTACCAATCATAGAACACAAAGGTTGGAGAGAACCTTAGAAATCTATGTAGTTCAGTCCTCTGCCTAATGCAGAAATTTACCATGTCAGCAATCCCAACAGATGACCATCCAGCCTCTATCTAAATATCTGCACTAACAGCGTCTGTCACTTCCCAAGTCAATCTGTTCCACTGTTGAACACTCCTCACTATTATGGCATTTTTTCCTGATGTCTACTTCTTTGTAATTTAAATCCCTTATTTCTTGCTGTGTCTTCTGGAACCACTCTGAATAATTCTATCTCATCTTGTCCATGATAAACTTAACATTCTTGGAAGCTATTCCAATCAATCCTTAATTTTGTTTTCGTTTCAGACCTTTCATCATTTTAGATGCTCTCATGAAGACACCTTCAGATTGCCAGTGTGCTTCCTAGAATGGGTTGATGGCCTAGTGTTTTAGTTGTGATCTGATCAACATAGAAAAGAGAGGAATGATGACTTTTCTCGATCCTGACAGGATGCTTCTTTATGTATATTTGGAAATCTAGGATTGCATTTGCTTTTTTTGAAGCTCCCTCATATAATTGGTTCATATTTAGCTTGTGACCAAGGTAACCAATTACATTTTTATATGCACTAGATAAAAAGTAGTTATATCCAATACTCCCTCATCCTACAGTGTAGCTTTTGATTTTTTTCTACCCAAGTGCAGGAGTTTGCATTTGTCCATGTTGAAATTCTTCTTGGTTCCTCCATTGTTACAACTTGTCAAATTCCTCTTGATCCTCTAATGTGTTTGCTATCCCCTATATCAGTGATGGCTAACCTTTTTGCCATTGCGTGCCAAAAGCGGGGGGGAGTGCGGGGGGGTCACACACACGCGTGCCCACATCCATAATTCTATGCGCCCCCCCCGTGCTCCCCCCACTTTTGGCATGGTGGGCCCGGTAGATCTGTTTTTTGCTCTCCCCAGGATCCAGAGCCTTTCTAGGAGCCTGGGGAAGGCAAAAATGGTCTTCCCCACCCCCCTAGAGGCCCTCCGGTGGCCGGAAACAGTGTGTTTCCTGACTTCTGGTGGGCCCAGAAGGCCCAAAAATCAGCTGGCTGGCGCACGCATGTGTGCCGGAGCTGAGCTCGCGTGCCACCTGTGGTACCTGTGCCATAGGTTCACCATCACGGCCCTATATCTTTGTATTGTTGGTGCAAAGTCACAAAGATAGGTGCCACATATCACATAAGGTATAAATTGTCTTAGCAGCAATGTATGGATCCCAGTGAGCTAAGATTTAAAAAGCATTTTGGAGTGCTAGGGTGCTTCTCTGAAAATCTCCAAATGGACAATAGATTTGCTGTTTATGTGGATGGCTCAAAGGATTGCCACTAACTTTGAAATTACAGATTCCCCTAAATATTGAAAAGCTTTGTAAGTTGAATGATAAAATGAGGCAGAAATTACACCAAGTGAAAATTTTGGAAGTAGTACACCAATATTCTTGGAGAGCTGCTGATATATAAGTGTTGCCTTTAAGAAAACAGAGCCAATCGTGATTAGAGAACAGAAGGATACACAATGGTTTGGCAAGGATGGCTTCTGGGAAGCATTTATAATTAAGCCTAACAGTCTTCCCTACTTTGTTTTAAGAAAGGTAGGTTTTCTCACTGTTTTGTGCCCAATATAGGTCCAGAAAATATTATAATCATTTTGGTGTAGGAGTACACCACAGTGAGTTCTTTTAATATTAAACCAAAACTATCCAAAACAACATGAAACCATCTGTAGCACAGCCACAGAAGCATTTTGCTGTCTTGAAAATAAGAGAGTTACTGTCTTCTGTTAATTAGAATCTGTTTGTCAGATATATGTTATCTAAATTGTAAGATATATGTTGCCTTATAGTACAGAAAAAGGAAAAGAGAGTAAAGAATGTATAGTGGTAAAATAAAGAACTGTCTCTCAAAACTACTCCCCCCCCCCAGTAAGTAGGTGGTCATAGAAATTAAAATATGCAGAGAGACAGCAGTGCACAAATGCATATAGAGCTATGCAACCAATAGAGCTGAAATATCCTCTTTTAGTAGCCATTCTTAGCAAGTACGGAATGCAAAATCAATAGCATCAATCTTAAAGCTGTTCAGATAGAATGGGAAGCAGAAATAATAAACAATAAGGAAACATTCTGCAAGATGAGGTTTAAGAGACAGTGTCAAAAAGGAAGATTGGAATTCATGTAGTATACGCGTTACATAGACAATATCTACAGGACAATATTACACAGAACTAAAGCAAGTCTGTTTAATTTTTTTACTTACTTCTGCATCTCTTAAATAATTATGAATATCTTCTGCATATTCATCAATACTCATGTCCAGTTCGTTACCCTCATAATCTTCATTTTGCAGGGACTTATCCACCAACATTGGAGACACTAGACCAGCAAAATATTCAAAAAGTGCTCCTTAACATTCAAATGTTGCTTTCATAAGAGGCAACATATAACTCAAGAAGTTAAAATCTTTTCCCAATTAAATGATTTGTTACCTGTACTTAAGTTCAACAGTAGACGAAGGTTAGGTTTTATTGTACTGGTCTCAGTTTCACACATACTATATTCCACTTCTTCTGCAGCTATAAAATCATTTTTGCTTCTCTCTTCCACTTTATCTATGTAAACAGTAAAGCTTTTTTTGGATGACACAGAGGTTGGCATTTGATATTTGCCAGTCATGGGAAACATATTTTCTGATCCAGATACTGCTCTCATCATGGAAATTCCCTGAAAAAGAATACACTGAAGAAACTACTTGGATAAGCAGCAAACATTTTAAACCAAACAGAAAAGAAGTCCAGTTGCCATGACTCAACTTCCAGATACTTTTACTTGTTATAGTTCTGTATTAAAAAAAAAATAAAAGCAGTATTATTCAGATCAGCCTTGGTCTTTAAGTGTTGATGGACCACAATTCTTATCATCATTGGCTATAGATCATGCTACATGGCTATGATGGGACCCATAACTCAGATTTCATCAGCCCAAGATCAGAAGTAGCCAGTTTAGAACATGAAGTACTGGACAATTTTCGTCCTGTCTCCAACTTTTTCTTTTGATGAAAGGTTATTGAGAAGTGGTAGGTCTATAGCTTCCTTCTGGAGGAAGCTCATTATATTTGGGCTTCATGTCAGGATGTAGTACCAAGATAGCATTGATCATGCATGTAGATGACCTTTGGAAGTCTCAGCTTTCAATACCATCATTTATGGTATTTTTCTGGCTGGATGGGAATGGGAGGCAGAGTTTTTCAATGGTTTTCTTCTTTCCAAGGCTGGTTCGGTGGTGGTGGAGAGAGTCCTGCCATTTAACTGCTGGAAGAAGACCTTCATTGGCAGAGGGTCAAGTGTCATCAGAATGCTAATGATACAATTGTACATCTCTCTCCTGGGCCAAGTGGTGGTGTGCAGGTACTTTGACAATTCTTGGGAAATGAACCAGATTCAGCTCAAACCTGACAAGACTAAATAGCTGAGGGCTTTAGGGTACCCCATATCTTGCAATTTGCCATTATTAACTGGCTACGGTTACTTTCCTCCAGAGTGTAATTTGGAAATCCTCCTGGACTCACAGTTCCTGCTCAAAAGCAGTGGGAGCCATGGCCAAGATAACTTTTGCCCAAATACATCTTGGGTGCTAGTTGTAGCCTTTCATAGATTTGGAGGCACTGCTCATGGTCACTCATGCCTTAGTAGTCTGCTGATCACTACTGCAATGTCCAGCTTGTCCTTGAAAAGCATTCAAAAGCTTCAGCTGGTCCTGCAGAGCTAAGGGAAGCTTTCCTACCTTGACATCATCTGCTTGTGTTAAGATTTCCAAATCTGAGAACTGAAATTGAATATATTTTGGAAAGTTCTAAGGATTAAAAAAAAAGAAACACTGAGCCACCACTCTTTTCCCTTCAGTTCAGTCACCTAGACACCTGGTTAATCCAAAATGCTTTCCAACTTACATGGGAAGAGGATCTTAGACACTGTCCATTTTCTCTCAGCTCCCCAAGAATAATTCTGTGCTGGGAATTCTGATTGTCATGGGGTACAACTGGAAGTGGCAGGGCACCCTGAAGTCCAGCTTGTACCATCTCATCATCCTTGTTGCTATGATACATTTCCTGCAAATCAGCAGCTGATACTGGGGGGAAAAAACCCAAAAAAATCATCAATTTTGTTTTTAAATCAACTTGCAATCTTTGGCTTGACACATACCAGTGAAAATCTTCGAGCATATGACATTTTCACAGGGTTTCCACAGCACTCCCATTATCTTCACAATGAGAAACTGCACATCAACAGACATTCAGCTAATTGCCTACTCCATCTATACATTGGTTTTCAAATATTAGAACTGTATTAGCATACCTCCCCATCTATGATCGTCCTCAAATCCAGTAAGCTTTTGAAAGAAGATGGTAACGACAGTATTAACACTGTTCCCACAGGATAATTTTATCATTTGAAAGCTATGGACTTCGATTGGCCGAAAGGGCATATAGCTGAAGGTCTTATGGGAACACACAGCTGTAGTTCTGTAAGGTACTTGTGGTATCTCTAATCTATTCAATTAACACAATAGTATGAGTTTGCAAGATGCTAATCCATTACTTGACGAAATGGGCTCAGTTTACACACTTAAATTAAATTAAAAGGGGATTTTGTTATTACATATTTCTAACTTGTGTTCGCTGCCCTGAGTCCTCCAGGAGAATGGCGGCATATAAATACATGAAATAAATAAATACATTAATTAATTAATTAATTAATTAATTAATATATAGCAGACTAGCTTACAGTTCAGTGTGCTATGCAAACATGGCTACATCCATAAAACCAAGCCTCTGTCAATCTCTTCCAAGAAAAGAAGTCGAAATCCCACGATACACAGGCTATATTCATGCATCACAAAGCCACAGTGTTTCGATGGAGTATAAATAATCCCACTTAGCCAATAGGGCTTATTTATCAAATCATGGTTACAAAAGTGCATAAATCCAGACGCTAGTTACCTAGAAGGCACATCTAGTCCGTCGCTGTTACTACTACCGGTAATTAAGACACTGGGAGACACGCAAGCTTGCTATGGGGGAAAGTAACATTTATTTAAGTCTCCCAGAACAAGAGTTTGAAAGGGGGGTGGTGGAAACCCCCACATGATCTTCTGTTACGGGTGAGCTCTGGAAGAAATGATTTCAAAAGAAGAACAATTTTCCCCAAGCCCCGCATCACATTCAGGAGAGAGAAAGAGAATGAGAGAGGGGGGGGGGGGGAAGTTCAGGATGGCTCGATTTGTTAGAACTACAACTCCAGGCAAACTAAAAGGACGGGCAGGGTGGGAGAAGGAGTGGTTCGCTCTGAGTGCTGAACCAACCTTCCTTCCCCATAGCCCCTCGGCTGTACCCCCAAAAGAAGCGCTGTCGGGAGCAAACCCGCCCCCCCCAAGGACCTTGCGACAAGTTACCCATTTCTTCTTGCAATAACCCCGCCGCTCCCCGCTCCTCTCCTCCCCACCTGTTCCTTTAGGATTCCTTTAGTCCAGGCAGGGGGAAAAAAACCAACGGAGCCAGACAAGGACTTAACGCAGCCCCCGCCGGCCTCCCGTCCCAGCCTATATAGCCGGTAAGCCAATCAGCGGCCGACGACGCCGTACCGCCCCGTCCGCCGGCCCTTCGGCGTGCGCTCTAATTACTTTCAAGCCGGCCGCGTCTGTTGGGAACGGCCAGTTAGAGCCGGCGGTCGCCCGCCCGCCCGCTCTGCCGCTTGCATGCGGAGGGCAGCTCCCGTGGCAACCTGGGATCTCCATAGAGATCTCTTGCCGGGTGGAGAAACTTTTGCCTGTCCTGACGGCGAGTTCCCACCCGTTCTTTCGACGCGCGGCGGCGTCGTTACCGCCTGGATGGAAGTGGAAATTCCTCGCGGCTGGAAAATCGAAATAATAAAACTTCAACTGGATTGTCTGCGGAGAGTTTGGCTCCCACCCCCCACCCCCGATTTCTCATTCTTTTGTTGTTGTTTCTTGTTGTGATGAGTTTCAGAGACGCGCTGGGGTGGGCTGGGCTGGGCAGATCAGTTGTGGCTGGGATGATACCAAGTCAAGTCCTGCGCACACACACACACACGTAAAGGTCCATCAACAAAGACTCGGATACTATCGCTGTTCGTTCATACTCTGGAAGGTTCATACTCATTACATTGTAATTTGCCAGATTAACAACCCAACGAGTTGCAAGCAACGGATTTCAAACTAGGTTTGCTGAGTTTAACGAAACTACAAATAAGAAAACCCAATATGGTTTGTTGTGAGACTGTGATAACTGTTCTAGTTGAACGAAAGCATTTGAAGTTGACTCCCCCCGCCCCACATGTTCTTTGAAATTTTTATCTTTTGGCTGTATTTGTACTACATTATTAATAAATTCACTGTAGTGCAGTAACCCAGAAATGATTTTGGTTCAGAGACAGTCCTCCACTAACCAGTCATCTTACTTAAAACGTGCTACCAAGCCTGAAAGGCACAGAACACACCTTCCAAACACCGGACCAGAAGTCAAGAGTTAGGTCTTGCAGAAGTGAGATTGTAATTTCTTCATCAGAAAAATAACTGAAATTTCTGCCAATGAGATTTATGAGTGCTAGACACTATGCATGATGCAATGGGTGATGGCTTACTGATTTAACCTTAGCTCAAGCCTACCCCAAAATATTTGTTTTAGCCAAAATCTGAGGCAAGCAAAACCCCAGGTGGATCCCAAGAAAAAATGTAGCCAAAATCTAGCTGAACCAAGAGCATTTGAAGGTGAGTGATGACATGAAGTTTGGATTTCAGAAACTGGGACTGAACAGCTTTTAAAGTAGGGGCATCCTTATAAACACAAAGTTGTGCACTATATAGCAATAGACCCAACACCTTTACTTTGTACAATGTTATTGCTACAGGAATATAATTACCAGCATTACTTTGATAACTGATATGTTTTAAGATGGTGTTAGAAGCCTTCTGAGCTCTAATAAAAACTTCACTCAACTGATTATACCAATGGGTGAAGAGTTGAAATGGATATTTAGATACTTGAAGTTCTTAACCTGATCAATTGGTCTTTAGATCAGGTTGACATCTAGCTCTAAAGAACTTAGATCAACTGATTTAATTTCCCATTTAACAGGGGACTTTAACTGCATCCTTGAAAAAAAACCCTAGAACTTTGGTTTATGTCAGCCCTTCAAAATAGACCAGGCTTGAACATCAAAGTCATGAATACTAAAACTACCTTTATTGTAGGGTTACAGTAACAGTCTCTTGCAACTCTGAATATACCTTTGTCCTCCCCACTTTTATCCTAAAGATAACTATAAAGACTCAAGTCAGAGATACTATCTCAAATTCCATTCCTGCTCTTGGCTTAGATTTCTCTTATCTGAGCATTGTCTTGGCTGCAACATTACCTCCTTTTCTTCAAGGTTATACTCACAGCTTTTGAATACCTGATTTCAAGAAAGTCTCTAGAACAGCTCTATACAAAAGCAACTAGGAATCTATGAAAGGTACTTGTGTTATGGATAAAATAGCCATATCAGCCATACACAAAATAATTGAAATGGGAAGGTAGAAAGGTCTTGGAGGGTGAACTTCTGGTTAGAAAGGACACAATATCTCATTTATATAGAAACTGAATAAGGAGCAAGAATACAGCTCTGTTTGATACCTTAGAAGCTAGGGATGGGGTTGTTAAGTCACCACTGCAATCGTCTCTAATCTGTATGGCAGTATCCTGGTAGAACAGAATTATCAACCTGAGAAAGTGAAGATCAGTGGATGTTCTGAGTAACTTCCTCTGTGGGCTTTCATGAGGAATTGAATGGAAGGCTGCCCTGTAATCAATAAAGGCAACATAAAAGGTGGATGTGATAGAACTAGAGTTTTTCTCCACTACATGAATATTGCGCATTCCTCCATTGTAGAATATCCTGATCTAAAACATGCTTGGAAGTTAAGATAAAAATGATCTCAATTTACTTTCAAAATGTAAATGGGTAAGAAGTCAGGATTGCCCTTATGGTGCCAGTTTTATCTAAGTGAATGATTAGAAGTCTTGAGCCAAAATGATAACTGCCAAATAATATCAAATGGACCAAAGAAAGAAAACCCACCATGGGAAAGTCATCTGAACTGGTGTTATGTTCCGGCAGTGGATGGATGATGCCAACTGTATAGGGTAATGATCCATCTATGTAAGGAATCACCTCTGCATTCCCCAACCACAGTTCACTATCTTCGTACAAAAACAAATAAGTCCAAAGCGTGCAAGTCATAGGTGGTCGTGAGTTCCTGATTTGTTCCAAATAACTGCCCATGGCATGAGTATTATAGTTCTCAGGAATTAAAAGCTTTAGGAATCTGAGCAACATCTATGAGTCTACATCCAGAGGCGAGGATACTGTTGGCACCACCAGGGTACATCTAGGTACTCCTACTGCACCAGGATACAGCAGACATGTGGAATATAATCCTCAATCTGTAGCATCTTTGAGAAAAGACAGGATTAAAATGTAAGTGTTGTTAAAGTAGATCATTAATATGTACAGTTGAAGTGAATCTAACCTGAAATTTAAGCAGAAATAATGTGTGTATTATTTACATACGCTTATGTATATACTTACCAAAAGGTCTGTTTAACTGAACTCCTAGGATTGCACTGATAGCCTTTTAATCCATAGAATGAATAAACATATTGAATTGCTCCGGAAGCTTTCATAGCATTGAATTCTTAAACAAACACAGGATCCATCAGGAAAATACGTTGCTGTTTAATTTCCTTGCGTTACAAGCAATTCCCAGGTGACAACGTTTTTAAAACTATTTTAAAGTGTGACTGAATTTCCGATTTAAAGCTGCAAGAAGTAAACATTTGCTATCTAATCAGTTGGTTATAGCATAAAATTAATACAGCTCAGCCTTAAGCATTTCATTATTCCCCTTCCCTGATTTCCCTCTCTGCTTTTGGAGAGGGGCTCCCTCTCAGGACTCCTTGCTTGATATCTTCAAGGCTCTTTGTAATTAAAATTTTGTTCGAGTCTGTGGTGGTTTGAAGAATGGGAAATAGCAGCTGCAGTGAAACCCTATCGAATATTCATACAAACAATGTGAATTGGAGGAAGGGCTAATCTTTAAACTAAGTAATTGACTGAAAATACAGTGCTGATAATTGAAGAGTAATAGAAAAAAAATGGCTCACAATAGGGAAGAGAGTGAGCTAAGGATACACATTTATACCAGAAAATACCAGATAAGAATAAACAATTGGAAAAGATGAAAGATGAAGTCAATACTGAAATTCAAAACACTAACAATTCGATATTTATAGATTACCCCATTTTGTGACCTGGAAGTCAGTGATGGGTTTCAAAAATTTTTACTCCGGGTTCTGTGGGTGTGGCTTGGTGGGCCTGGTCTGGCTTGGTGGGTGTGGCAGGGGAAGGATACTGTAAAATCTCCATTCCCACCCCACTCCAGGAGAAGGTTACTGCAAAATCCCCATTTCCTCCTGATCAGCTGGGACTTGGGAGGCAGAGAATAGATGGGGGTGGAGTGGGGCCAGTCAGAATTTTTACTACCAGTTCTCCAAACTACTCAAAATGTTTGCTACAGTTCTCCAGAACTGGTCAGAACCTGCTGAAACCCACCTCTGCTGGAAGTAAGGGAGACTTATAAGAGTCATAATGAAAATGAAACATTTGAATTAATGCTAAAAATTAAGAAAGCCAAAGTTACAGTATGTCCACCAGCAGGTTTAGCAAACTGACATTTGACAGTAAGTAAAAGATGATAGAGATACTTTCGTTTACTTGGGTAAAGAAAAAGACAAAAGTGAACTGTATTCTAGAGAAATAAAAATAAAATTATTCCTTAGAAAGTTGGCAGTAAGGGTCAGAGTAATGAATTATAAGATTTTTTTCCAATGCCAGCGAAGATCAGAATAGTTAAAGCTGCAGTTTTTCCAAATAAGATTTTCCCCTTTATTTCCAATTCTCTAAGTTATCCAAATAACAGGATGTCAAGAATTTGTGATTATATAATATAAATATCATTGCATGGAAATAATATAATTTGTCAAGATTTATAATTACACGATAAAAAGTAGGAAAAATACCTTTCTGTCTTGCTAGAGTTAAGCTTAAGCCTATTCTTTGCTTTCACACCACAAAATTCTCTAAGACCAAAATATACCTGCAGGGATAGTTCCCTGATTTGTATTTCCTGGTGTAGTATTTGTTCAACTTTTTCCACTTCTGGCATTAATCCTCATTCAATGGGACAAAAATCTAAGTAAATTTTCAAGATTACTAATTGCAGCAAGAGGTTTTTCTTTCCTAACTATCGCTCAGCATTTCCAAGTCATGAATAAAAAAAACCTGCCCCTCTCAATAAGCCTCAGAACTTGCTTAAACATCACACTCAATGGGGATGGAGTTAAGATGATCATGCACAAAGTCTCATTAGCCTCCTGTCAAAGTTTAGTGTGTCATGTAACACAGCCCTAAGGAGTGTCAGAAGCTAGAAATTACAAGCTGGGTCATGAATTACATCCACCTGAGAAATAGAACACTTTATGAGTAATCGACTATTTATAAATACCATCTTCCACACTGAGTACAAACATTTCAAGACAAGTTCTAATAATTTGCAGCCTGACTTGGGGGAGGTGTCCCTAACTTCTTACTTTGTTCAATCTTAGAAATGTAGTTTTTGCTGGTCTTCTGTTTAGCCTTGCCAAACTCATTGATTTCATATACTGTAGCTGTTACGTTTAATAGAGACTGACATTCCATTTCTGCCTAATCCTTTAATTAAACTATTTTATATCATAGCAAAATTAATTTAATCACTCCAATCTGTGATCTGTCTTCCCCCTTCCCCTTATTCTCACACACACTTATATAAATAACAGAAGCTATATTAAATAAAAAAACAGTATAAAATGTTTAGGTTTTACTAATGCAAAATGCACGCTGTTCATGAGAATTTGTCCTTGATAAAATGTCAAGCCAGACAGTTGGATTCTGCTTTATAGCTCGATACATCATCATTTTGCCAGGTGTCATTTGGACTAGTTAGGCTGGTTCTTCTGCTACAGCTTGTGTGAACATGAATGAAATGCTTCCTTTAATTTTTGTTACACTGAATAGAACCAGTATATGTATAATTGATTTTACAAAAAGTAAACGTTGAAGTTCAATCTAGTCTAAAAGAAAAATCCTTCCTGAATATAGGTTTAGAGGTGGGTAGCATAAATGAATAGAATAGAATAGAATAGAATAGAATAGAATAGAATAGAATAGAATAGAATAGAATAGAATAGAATAGAA
>JANHZT010006266.1:34100-44612 GCA_032468215.1 Stegonotus admiraltiensis
CCAACTGGAGCTTCCGGATGCTCTTCAAGGGCAGCCCCATGTAGAGCATGTTGCAATAGTCAAGACAGGAAGTGACTAGGGCATGAGTGACTGTGAGTAGGGACTGTTGGTCCAGGAAAGGGCGGAACTGGCACACAACCCACAATTGTGCAAAGGCCCTCCTGGCCATGACCGCCGCCTGCTCTTCTAGCAGGAGTTGTGAGTCCAGGGAAACTCCTAGATTACGCACAGGGTCTGTTTGGGGTAGTACCACCCCATCCAAGACCAAAGGTGGCAATTCTCCCTGAGCCAGCGAACCCCAAACCCAGAGCCACTCGGTCTTGCAAGGGTTTAGTTCAACCCGTTGCTCCACATCCAGCCCCTAACAGTCTCTAGGCACTGTGAGAGGGAGAACATATGCCGCCATCTCAATATCCAAAATGATTCTGGAGCAGATGGTCATTTTTAGGCTTTTAAATGTTACTGAAGTCATGGGGTACTATGGATTTTTTGGGAAGTGAAGAACAAATATAAAACATCAGGCTCTTTACTGTTTTCTAAATAAGCATTTTTTATGCTTGAGTCATAATGCACATTATTTTCAAAATTCTGCTTCCTGAATGTTCATTGATTTTATTTAAAACACAATAATTATTTGTGCAGTATTATATGCACAAAAATTAAATTGTTTTTAATGGAGTTATTGAAAACAACATATTCCAGTTCTCTTGCAAATGGTAGCTAGTTATCCTTGCCAGCTTTCTTCAATCGAGTGCCTTCTCAATGTAGACACGGCTGTCCAACCTTGGCATTTTAAGACCTGTGGACTTCAACTCCCAGAATTACCCACCCAGCATGACTATCTTGGGATTTCTGGGAATTGAAGTTTACAAATCCTAAACTGTTCATTCTGGGAATAGGAAGTCCAGAAGTCTTAAACTGTTCATTAGCCACCAATCAGATCCTGATCAGCATGCTCAGAAGAAAGTTATTCAGAGTTAAGTACAGGTATTCCTCAAATTATGACCACAATTGAGCCCAAAATTTCTGTTGCTAAGTAAGAAAGTTGTTAAATGAATTTTGCCCATTTTATGGCTTTCCTTGCCACAATTGTTAAGTGAATCACTGCAGTTGTTAAGTGAGCAACATGGTTGTTAAATGAATCTGACTTCCCCATTGACTTTGCTTGTCAGAAGGTCACAAAAAGTGATCACATGACCTGGAGACACTGCAACTGTCATGAACACATTCCAGTTGCCAAACATCTGAATTCTGATCACGTGACCATGGGAATGCTACAAAGGTCATAAGTGTGAATAAAGGTCATCGCTTCTTTTTCCATGCCCTTGCAACTTCTAACAGTCAGTAAAAGAATGGTTGTAAATCAAGGATTACCTGTAATTTGTTTTGTGCCCCAGAGCTGACTAGAGGTTCCAGCCTTTCCATTCACATTTCCTTCTCTTGAATTGACAATAGTAGTAGCTCCAATGACAATCCCAAAATAATCCCTTTATTGTGACTAAAAGTCCCCTGGACAACCAGTAGCAGAAATTTTGAGTAGTTCAGAGAACCGGCAAATACCACCTCTGGCCCCAGAGTAGGGTGGGAATAGAAATTTTGCAATATCCTTCCCCTGGAGTGGGGTGGAAATGGAGATTTTGCAGAATCCTTCCCCTGCCACGCCCACCAAGCCACACCATGCCCACCAAGCCACACCCACAGAACCAGTAGTAAAAAAATTTGAATTCCACCACTGCCTGGTACATAAACAAACCTGATTTAGCAGTTCATGAGTAAGTTCCCAATCTGCGAGTCTCAACAGGGAAAAACAAAACCCAAAGGGAAAGGAAGATTGTCTTCAACATTGATTGTTCTAGTGACAAAACTGCTCGACAAATGAAATTCATTTCATATTGATCTTTTCTAGACCTTAAAGAGAAGTATGGCAGGTCCTCAAATCTTATTCTCATGGGAATATATATTAACGTTGTGTCAGCATCCTTTGATTCTAAAGTTGGACAGCCCAGAGTAAAGCAATGTTTAGCTGTCATTTAATATTATCAGTTACATCTACTGTATTCCCAAGCAATGCCCCCCCAAAAAAGGGGGGAGGGGAGGTGGGTGAAGGAGGGAGGGAGGGAAACCAACCCAAGTGAGCAGTATGTTTCTTAGTGCTGCAGGGTGGTAGCATGTCTCATGTCTGGTAACAGAAAAGGATAACCATCTTTGTGCAAACTTGACATCTATAAATTGATTACATAAGTGAGCACTGGTGGCCCTTTCATGTAGATTCCTTTTGTTTCAGCCTTACAGTAAAATTACCAGCAGCAGTTTACCATTAAAGGAGGAATAATAATAACTGGATATGCTTTCATCTGTACATACAATTACAACGCACGGCATGCTTTAATAGGATTGTGAAAAATCTGTGTTTGACCCATACAAAAAAAGTAAACATTCTTGTTCTGGATACTACATCATTATCACAACAAAGAGAAACTCCTGAAATCTGAGAATTTAAACATCTGGAGAATGTTAATCACTTCAAAATGACGGATGTTTTTCATTTTAGGTTTTGACAGACACACTCCTTTCATAGATAGATGATTATTTACATAAATTACATCATCAATGTGAAAAAAAATCAGGAAACTTCAAAGGGTAAGAAGCTTAATTAAAAAGAGACTTTTATTCTTTCGACCCACCCTCATTTTCCCCAATGCTGTCCTTTCAATGGGATAGCAGAAAAAATACCTTTTTCTACTCCTCTTGCAAATCTTTCTAATCCCTTCATGATTTTATAAATATGAAGCAGTTGCTCTTGAAAGTTCATCCACAAAGAAATACTGAGGATCTCAAGTGCAGTGGAGTGTTTTCTTTCCCTTATTTTTATACCTAGAGAATTTCATCTCAAGAAATCATCTCATAATTTACCAAAAAAAAATAATTCTGCACTCTATAGCGCTTCCATCTTAATCTTACTTTTTGCAGTTTCTGTTTTCCTGAAGCAAACAGATATGGCTTCCCAAAACAAAATAAAATGAACAGGAGCCACCTCTGACATTAGGCCGGGCTTAAAAACTGCCTCAGACAGAAATTGCTAGAAAGTATATGGAAAATGGCAGCAAAATTGCTCTTTGCTTAACAGTTCACAAGCCTGAAAACATAATTGTGCATGCCATGTGATACTCTTGTACTTCATAAAGTCTACATTTGTATCACGGCACTTTCAAACACCCCTCTCCATGATAGGAAGCAAGCAGTGTTTCAGCTTCAAGCATCCTCGGTACTTCCAAAAATGTTTAGGACCCACATATCTGGTTTCTGATTTTTTTATTTTTATCCCACCTCTATTACTATTATTCTTATTATTCTTATTATTCTTATTATTCTTATTATATCTTTTATTCATTAAACATGAAACTCAGTCAACTGAACATTTAAAAATGTATCACAAATATCATTGACTGGCACTGATGGTTGATACGGGTTGCTGCCAGCATCCTAGGTATCAATCAACTATCTTCTTAAAATGTATGATGTTCCAAGTAGCACAGTTTTTTGCAGTTCCACTGGTGCTATTGCAGGAAACGGCAATTTCTTGATGTATTCTTATTCTTATCATCATAATAACAACAACAACAACTCAAGTTAGCAAACATACCTAAAACTTCCTTCTTCTGTTTTCCCCACAATATCAGTTCTGTGAAGTTCGTTGGGCAGAGAGTGAATGACTTGCCTAAAGTCACCCAACTAGTTTTCATGCCTAAGGCACTACTAGAACATTGTCTCCTGTTTTCTAGCCTGGTACCTTAACCATTATATTTTTATTCTTAGAAAATAAATAAATAAGCAACAATAGTAAGAAAATACTAGTGGGCATGGCATGGTCATATTGATAGTTTCCTCCCCATTATCAATTTTTCCTAAATAATAGAATTCTTTAAAAATAAAATACTAAATGTTTTAAAATCCATTTTTATCTTATTCTCTCAAGCCATGAACTCAAGAAACAAAGCTTGACTATTACACAAGTTGAGACACTTCCAAACAAATGCTTCTGAAGTGTCCCCATTTGACCAGGAAAAAAACCCCACATGCACACAAAGCTAAATTGAGACACTTGGGAGACTTCACAGAGTGATGGGCCATAACCACACCACTGTGTCTTCTCCTTAAAGAATGATTTGTAATAGGACATGCATGCACAGTCGTCGTAGCCATATTGTGACAGAACAAATAAAGGTATCGGCATTCAAAATGTGTCCATTGCATCATAAAAATGGAGACGATTAGCCTAAAGTCTCCTGCTATCCTCAGGCATAATCGAGAATGTTGTCTTGTCCCCTGCAAATTAAATTTCAACTGTCAATTCAACTGATTATTGCATTAAAAAAACAGAGAAATTTTTACACATTTTTTCCCAGGCTAATTCTACATTGTACTCCCAGTCATATAAACCTGCCTGGATGGACATGGAATGTCCAGCTGACATTTGCAAAAGTGTGTGCAAATTTTGTAACCTGCCAGAATTTAAAAATAAATTGTTAAGTCAGAAGAAAAACAGCTTTTCCCCCACAATGCTTCCTTCTCTCCACAACCTTACACCAGAAACCATTGGTCCAATAGTCAAGCTTTGTTTCTTGAATTCATGGCTAGAGAGAATAATATGAAAATGGATTTAAAAGCATTTAGGAAGAATTGATAAGAGGAGGGAACATTAGCAATATTTTCAGGTCCGTTTTTTCTTACCATCTTTGTTTATTCAATACACAAAGCACTAATCTTATGACAAAATTGCTTAATGCATTGTAAGCCGCCCTGAGTCCCTGGAGAAGGGCGGCATATAAATCAAATTTGGAAAAAATAAAATAAAATAAATGTTCAGTTCTGTTTCTAACACCTGCTTTTGCCACAGTCTTTAAAAATAGGACGTTATCTTTACATGACAAAGTGTACATTTTTGTTGGTTCTTTTATTTTTTCCCATTATTTTATAACCTTTGTCTTTGCCAAACATAAACCTAAATCTTAAATCTTCTTCATGCACTACTTGGAACAATTTCATTTCATTCACACGCATAACTGGGCCAACTATGTGACCTGTGAACACATCTGAAGCAGGGGTGAAATGCTACCGGTTCACTCCAGTTCAGGCGAATAGGTAGTAAAAAATGCTTTAAAAAGAAAAAAAAGTTGGCCATGCCCACCCAGTCACATGACCCACACCCACCAAGCCACACCCACCAAGCCACACCCACAGAACTGGTAGCAAAAAAAAATTGCATTTCACCACTGATCTGAAGGTAAGCATCACCAGGGAATAGTAGAATAAATTGTATTGCTGGAACTCCATTACTTTCAGTTTGTTTTGCTAAGAGAAGCCCGTATTCTTTATTGAATATTGCTCACATTGTACCAGTGGGTCAGAGAGGACAGGGCAAAGCCAACGCTAACTGAAAACGTTTCTCATATTTTCAAGAAATTCTACAGCAGGATTAAGGGAACTATGGCTTTCCAGATACTGTAGAATTATAATATCTCAGAATCCTCGCTAGTTAGAACAATGGTGAGAAATTCTGGGAATTATAGTCTGCAACATTTAGTGTATTTCCTTGGAAACGAGGCAAGTCTGAAATGGAATGAAATGTGAAGTGTTTAAAGGGAAAATTGATTTTGTCATTTTTCTTGAAATTGTTCTGATTTGGTACAGATATTATTCCAACTCCTTAGTTTCTAGCTCAATTTCCCTTTTGAAAGAATTCCAGAAGATTTAAAATTGTGATCTCTCTACTTGTTTGTTACATACCAAAATAAAAATTCATCATCACTTCAGTCTTTCTTTTTTACTCTGCGTTTGAGTCAGTTATGAGTCACTTGTTCTGGTATATTCTTCCTGAATAAATCCCTGCAGTTTTCCTAGCAAGATTTTTCAAAAACGGCTTGCCATTCCCTGTTGTCTCGCTGGCCAAGAGCGAGTAACTGGTATGTCACCCAGGTAGTGGTGGAACTAGAATTCACGATCACCTGGTTTCTAGCATGGTGCCTTCTAGCCTTACTACACTAAATTGGCTCACATCACTTTCTAAATTCCTCTAAAATGTTCATGAAAACATAAAGCAGGAAAGATTGCTCCCAAATATAAAATACTTATATTGCAATTCTTAGTCCTCAAAGCCAGAAGAATTGGCATCCTTAGTTACTTATTTAAAATAGTTCATTTATTTACTTATGCATTTATTTATATATTTTTCTCATTTTATGAAACCAATTCCAAGTGGCTTTTACAACAATAGTAAGAACCAAAAAGAGTAAAATAAAAAAAAATCAGGTGCCTTAACCAACAATCTCCAATCTATCCAGCAATACATGTCTTACATTTCAAACACAGCTCCTAGTTTTCAAATCTGAGGGGTTACAGGCAGATTTAGGGCAGTGGTAGGCAAACTTGGCTCTTTCACACCCTGTGGACTTCAACTCCCAGAATTCTGTGAAAGAGCCAAGTTTGCCTACCACTGATTTAGGGGAATAAAAATTAGCCATGATTATTCACATTGTTTCAATAGGACAGTTATTTCAATATTTGGGTCACTTCACCTGGATCCAAATCCAATAAAAATTATTTTGCATTAGTTGAGCGATCTGAGTGTATTTCTTAATGGAAGCGGAATACCACATACATCCATTTTATTAGCACTAAGTACAAGAGCAAAGCATGCAGTATAGATCATTCATTTTGACGTTTCATCGTGCTAGTCAGCTGATGACAAAATCCTATCGTAATTTCACACATACAAATCACAAAGCTTTGGTAACCATTTTTAAATCCTTTAAGTCTCTCAAGTAAAAACATCATTTGTGGAGTTTTCTGTGAATTTGGAAGGATCTAAATTCTGCAACACTCCTATGCTTGATTAGATTCAGGATCTGCCTAAATAAGAAAACATTCAGGCCCTAGGACAGTGATGGCTAACCTTTTTGCCATCGTGGGCCAGGAGTGGGGGTCGCGCAGGGGGTCACACACATGCGTGCCCAAACCCATAATTCTATGCAGCCCACCCCCACGCATGTGGACGTGACCCCTCTGCTCCCACTGCTCCTGGCACGCGATGGCCTGGTAGGCCCATTTTTCTCTCTCCCCAGGCTCCAGGAGTCTTTCTAGGAGTCTGGGGAGGGCAAAAATGCCCTTCCCCACCCCCCAGGAGGCCCTCCAGAGGCCAGAAATGGCCCCTTTGCCAACTTCAAGTGGGATCAGAAGTTGGCAAATGGGCCATTTTCAGCTTCGGGGGGGGGTAAGGAAGGCCATTTTTGCCCTCCCCAGACTCCTAGAAAGACTCTGGAGCCTGGGGAGAGAGAAAAACAGGCCTTCTCCACCCACCCCCCGAGGCCCTCCAGAGGCAGGAAACAGCCTGTTTCCCTATTTCTGGTAGGCCGAGAAGGCCCAAAAATCAGCTGGCCAGTGCGCGCATGCATGCCAGAGATGATCCTGCGTGCCCACCGATATGGCTACACATGCCACCTGTGGCACACGTGCCATAGGTTTGCCATCACAACCCTAGGATATTCAATTGGCACATTTTAAGTACCTTGTTCCTTACACATTTGGCTGTGTTTTAATCTTCCCACTAAGGAAGGTTGTGTTTGTGCCTTGTGACTGACGGCGTGCTGCCAAATGTGAGCTGGTAGACCTGGTGCAATTTAGCTGATCCCATACAATTTCCTCCTACACTCTGAATTGATCTGCAGTGTGACCTTAGACAATTTGTCTTCTTTCTGGGAGAAATGTCACCCAAAAGGAAGCTATTAAGTCAAGAAGGTAATTCAGCAAGAACAGTCCACTGTATAAACAGAACTTGACCTCGGGTAATTCATTTCTGGTCCTTTACAAAGAGACTTAAGAGATAGGACTGCTAAATGTCAGGGTCTCAATCTGTCAATTAAAAAAATGGGAGACACCAGCCTCTTAATATGTTATTTTGGAGTGGCTGAATGAAATGTGCTAGGAATTAACAAGCTAAAAAGCAGCCATTGAGAAAAATAGAGGAGCTTGAAGCTCATTCAAGCTCCGAGATAAAGTTTGCACTCA
This sequence comes from Stegonotus admiraltiensis, assembly GCA_032468215.1. Classification (NCBI taxonomy): domain Eukaryota; kingdom Metazoa; phylum Chordata; class Lepidosauria; order Squamata; family Colubridae; genus Stegonotus; species Stegonotus admiraltiensis. The sequence goes on from JANHZT010006266.1 coordinate 42,165, forward strand.
AAACCAGTGGTTTATTGTACAAATAGTGTTCAATGGTCAGATTCAAATTAAGACTGACATCCTAAGCTTATTGAAAATAATGGGACTCATGTTAGAAACCATGTCAGTTAAAGAATTCAAAAAAAAAGAAATCACAGAATGAAAGTATCAAGAGGAGAATCTGTTGTAGATAACCTACAGTCAAAAAATCAGTGAATATTTTTAATTAGATTAAACAGGAGTGTTAGATACATGGACTGCCTACTGTCAGAATAGCTGCCTTCCAGAATAGAAGGGACCCAAAAATTTGTGTCCTCCCCCACCCCCATACACATTTTTGGCATGTTACAGGGTTTTAAGGCACTTTAAGAATTTCAGATGCTCAAGGCACATACAGTATTTTAACATTTAACAAGCCTCAAAACTTTTTCTAAAAATTTCCCTGGCCTCGCCCATTTTTGAAGAAGGGCCATCAAGCTGAAAAAAGTATGCAGCCTAGTTAAAGGAAGCCCAACTTCCACAGGCATCTATAGATAACAAATATTGAGATTTCAAGAACTCAGTTTCCAAGACTGTTGCCTCTATGTTTCTAAAGCAGCTGTAACATCGCACAATATGCATTCTAGCAAATCACTGCTATCCCTAAAAAAACCACTGTTTTTATTTGCAACTAATGCTGAACCACAGTCTGCTTACTTGCTCAAACCTTGTTTTCAGCTGAATATCTCTTCTTCTCTGTGTGAATAATCACACAGAAAAGATAAAAAGTTTTCCAGTTTACTTTCAAGTGGTCATATTTTCAAACTATGCCAAAAGTGATTAATGATAACTTCTGTGTTTTATTGGAGGGTGTTAATTTCTGGCTGGCTAGTTTTATCATTGTTGGGTTATCCAACTCTCAGGTGTTCAGATAAGGCTTCTCTTTCCAAACCCTACTCATCCAACCAGAAGCCTTCCCTCATTCATTTGCATCAGCAGTGGCCATATTAGTAGGTCCTGAAGTTGGATGCCAGATCTAATGTGTGCTTCGGATCTATCTCCAGCTCAGTCAGAATCCGAACAAATCACATTTTTTTGTGTGTTTTGGGATTTGTGTGCCTTCTGTAAAGCATGTTCAAGGAATGGAAAGAACCAGGCAAGTGTCACTTTGAAGAACTTCTATGAATTTGAAGTGGCCTCCAAGTCTTGCATGACACTCTGAGGTGGGCTTTTTGTCCTATATTATCACAGGAATAGAATAGAATAACAGAGTTGGAAGGGACCTTGGAGGTCTTCTAGTCCAACCCCCTACTTAAGCAGGAAACACTACACCACTTTAGACAAATGGTTATCCAACATCTTCTTAAAAACTGTTGGAGAACAGATTAACAGAGTTGGAAGGGACCTTACAGGTCATTTAGTCCAACCCCCTGCCCAAGCAGGAGACCCTACATCTGCCTCTACCTAGGATCGAACTCACAATCTCCTGATTGTGAGGCAAGAGCTCCACCTCTAGGCCACAGCAGCTGGAGATAAGGAGAATGAAGTAGTGATCTGTCTATTAAGCGTGGTTTGTAAGACAAAATCCTATCTCTTCCATCTCTTCTCCTATTACCAACTTAACTTTTACAACTGTCTTTTACATCATGTTTAGGATATGGGTATTCATATTTTCCAGAGGTATCCCCCACTTCACGGCAGAACAATGTGATTATCTGCCAATGGGCTACCTTTGACTTATGGAAGTCTTTGACTCTCCTTGACCCATAAAGATTTTTGACAGACATCTGTACTGTGGTTCTGACAGATATACAAAAAGTAATCATTTATTAAAGGCATTATTTACAAAAAAATAATAATTACTTTTGAATGAGAAAGATTAGCCCAAGGTTAGTGGTATTAGTGGTATTATTGTTGTTATTAAACACACTTAGTTAATTATCCCCAATATATATTGTATATATAGTCTTCCTCAACTATTTGTACTTGAGTCCGTAATTTTTTATCAAAATGGATTTCCCTAGTACTTATCCCAAACAATCACTCACAGCCAGCAAAGAGTGCCAATTCCCATCTTCTTCTGCCTCAAGCTTTTCCTGCCCTTCTGTTCTTTAGAATGAGTGATTCAGCTATTTCAATGAGTATTTTTTAAAGTTCCCTCTGGTCAGTACTAAAGCTTGAATCCATCAGGTTCTGCTTCCTGCTGAATGCATCATGTTCAGATTAATAATAAGACCTCTCATTTATCATTAAACTATTATAAGCAGCAGTTCATAGCCTTTGTGCATGCAGCCAATAGGAACTTAACAGCTGAAAAGAAGAAAAGAATGGGAAAACGAACAGAACAGTATCTATTTAAGGGTGAAGTTTCCCTTGAACCCAGCTTCACTAGCTATAAAGAAAAATATTTCAGGCACGGAAACGGCATTGGTCGCGTTGGTAGATGATCTCTGGAGGGCTCGGGACAGGGGATATTCCTCTGTTCTGGTC
>JANHZT010006266.1:60896-72380 GCA_032468215.1 Stegonotus admiraltiensis
ATAAAATATACAAAAGTATGAAGGCTATTGCTTAACACATTGTAAGCTGCCCTGAGTCTCCAGAGAAGGGCGGCATAAAAATAAAAATAAAAATAAATAAATAAATACATATATATACCATCTATCACAATTCAAACACGTACATTTTTTTGTCTGTGAAAGTTACATCAATACCAATTTCATTCCTATCTCTCACAGAATATCTAACATAAAGATTTCTAAACTTTCAACTCATCAATGATCCTTTATCCCAGCATTCCTCCTCCTCTCCAACCAATAATACAATTTATTCCAGATTTCATAATATTCTTTTTCGCTCTTATCTTTGACTTCCAAAGTCAACCTGTCCATTTTAGGTCAAGTTAATAGCTTAGCTAATACTTCTTCTGAGGGGGTCTCTTTATTTTTCCAGTTTTGCACAAAGGCCAATCTAGCTGCTGTTAGAATATGTAATGTTAGATATATTGTTCCCTTGTTATATTTATCCTTTGTAATACCCAGTAAGAAACGTTCTGGCTTTAATTCTATATTTTGTTTAACATCCCTTCCAGCCATTGTTTTATCTGATGCCAAAAGTCGCTGGCTTTCGGGCATTCCCATCACATATGATAAAAAGTCCCTGGTATTGCCTCGCATTTCCAACACATTGGTGAACGGTTTTTGCTCATTTTGACTAGTCTTGTGGGTGGGAGATGCCACCTATAGAACATCTTGTATAGATTTTCTTTATATGTAGTAGCTAAAATAAGTTTTCTATTTCTTTCCCATAATTCCTGCCAATGGTCTAAATTGATGCTGTAACCAAAATTTTTACTCCAAGTTAACATGGTTTCTTTCACTTGTTCTTCAAACATAGCTTGTTCCAGTAAATATTGATATCTTTTTCTAATCACCTTCTCTTCTGTTCCTAACAAAATTTTATCTAATTCCATTGAACTTATGACCGTTGCAGCATCCCCATGGTCACATGATCACAATTCAGATGTTTGGCAACTAACTCATATTTATGACAGTCACAGTCCCCTGGGGGTCATGTGATCACCTTTGCAACTTTCTGACAAGAAAAGTCAGTGGGGAAGCCAGATTCACTATAACCATGTTATTAAAAGCAATAGCACTTAGACTTATACAGTGGTGGGATTCAAATAATTTAACAACCGGTTCTCTGCCCTAATGATGGGTTGAGTGGGTGTGGCCAGGGTGGGCGTGGCCAGGGTGTGTGACAGGTAGCACTCAGCCTCCCTGCAGCCTCTTGGGAGCAAAAACGGGCCATGGGGGGCCACGCCAAACATCCCAATTCCCTGTTTTGGGCCTAGGAGGCCTCCCTGAAGCCTCCTGGGAGTGAAAACAGGCTGCAGGTGGGTGCGCCACACCCCCACACCCCATTTTGGGCCTAAGAGGCCTCCCTGTACTTACCTGGGAGCCAAAATGGGGTGTGTGGGGACTCCTAGAAGGGGCAGGGTAGGAAGGGGTAGGGCCAACCAGCAATTTAACTACCAGTTTGCCTGAACTGGCCCAAACCTGCTGAATCCCATCACTGCTTATATACCACTTCACAGTGCTTTTGTAGCACTCTCTAAGCGGTTTACAGAATCAGCATATTGCCCCCAACAATCTGGGTCCTCATTTTACCCACCTCGGAAGGATGGAAGGCTGAGTCAACCTTGAGCCCAGTGAGATCCGAACTGCCAAATTGCAGGCAGCCGGCAGTCAGGAGAAGTAGCCTGCAGTACTGCATTCTAACCACTGCGTCACTGCAGCTCTTGTTAATTAGATTAACAACTGCAGTGGTTTTACTTAACAACACAAGGAAGATTGTAAAATGGGGCAAAATTCATTGAACAACTATCTCACTTGGCAACAGAAAGTTTGTGCTCAATTGTGATCATAGGTCGAGGACTATCTCTATGTTCCTGGCTTCTGCTTCTCAGTCTTAGCCAACGATCTAACCTGTGAGGGGATTGCTCCTTCCTTAGCAGGTTATTCCTCAATAACCTAGTGGCCGCAGTCCATGGACTCAACTCAGTTCTACAATCCTCTTCCACTGTCTTGGTTTTCCTCTAAACACAAGTTGACTAGACCAGACTAAGTAAGACCAGGCCATTATTCTGTGGAAGAGGGGCAAAATCAGGGCAGCAGAAGTAGACTCAGGAAAGAAATTTAGACACTGAAATTATTCCCTTCCTCTCTCAAAGTGTTTCCTGCTATGGCTAATCCTGACAACAGTTTTCTGGGTTTGGAGTACAATAGCAGAAGTAGCTGTAGTCTCAGGTGTGTTCGCCTAAGAAAACATTTTCTTTTTGGGAATCACTGCTTCTCTACTTGTGGGAGTCTAATAGTGCCAGATGGCTTGGCAGCCTAGCATATATGTTTATGTGTTGTACCAGTTGCATTTCATTATACTTGTTCTAGGACCTGATTTTTAAAAAAAAAGTTATTTAAAATTATAACCCAAGCCTTTGATTTCTGGCCAGTGAAAGTTCTGAAAGATTTCTGATATCAGGTAATTGTTGTTACGCAGTATAGATTTATGGCTAGCTTTCCTGGAACTGATCCATTGAAACTTTTTACATAAAAAAGTTCCTAATGTCCTTGTGGGCCAATCAATCATTTAAGATTAAACCTTCCTGCCTTTTGCTAATGCAGACAGCTTAGGAAAGAGCAGGAAAAAGCACAGCTCGCCTTCAGAGGGAGGCACTGTGTAGCTACACAGGAGACAATCTGCACAGCAACTCCCAGAGTGACTTCAAGAGCTGATTTTGCTTGGCAGTCATTCCTGCTCTGTCCTGCTCTTCATCCCTGAGGCAAACTGCAAACAAACCAGGACAACAGGAAGTTCACATTATCAGGTGTGCAATCTTTTCATAGCAACTGTTCTTCCTACTTCAGCAATGTTATTTGTGCTGGCCTGATGCACAAATGATGCTCAGTAGAAACATCTGCTTTATGTTGCTGTAATGGCTGATTTAGTTCCATTCTCTATAGGCTTCTGGGTGGTTGTCATCACCAGTTTATCTGAGCATCTTTCCGAAGTGTGTTAAGTGCATCTGCTACATTAGAGGGCCATCTAATCCTTGAGGAAAAGTTCACAGTACAATGCAAGGTTTCCTTCTTAAATATAATTAACTAGAAGGATAGTTTTTTAAAATGATGTGATGAGGAGGAGGAATAGTGTTAAGGAGCAGATTTTTATTTGGTCCACGTATTTTAAGTGAACTGATTTTCATCACACGATCTGTTTTAGTAATTCTGGGTTTTCCCAGGTTTTATAGTACATGGCTTCAAATTTACATCAAAAATATATGTGTTAACTAAATTTACATTTAAAGTGCCTATATTAGAAAAATGTATAGAAAAACAAAGGTCTTTCTTTTTCTTTTCTTTTTTAAGATTACCGGGATGGTGCAGAAATTTAACAGAACAGTTGTAAGACTGAATCCATGCAAGACTGAAAAATACCACTTTCAGGCTGATTCATTCAGTTCTACTGAAGGACTGAGAGGTTTATTTTTCTTAGATTTGTTATTTATGTTTGAAGTTTTTCTTCTCTGAATTGGTGATGGAACAAATTATAATAATGTGCTAGGGACTGACAACCAGAGACTGCCAGAGGCTCTTAAATAGCTTTAGGGTGGATTTGAATGTTACACATGAGGTTACTGCTAAAATTCTCAGTCCTGAACTTGCTATCCTATTTATCACATCTGTGTGAAGAACAGTTAAAGTCCTAGACAAAAATTTGAAAGTCCCAGATTCCATTCTCCATTCACATATCAATTTTAGTGAAGCATTATTTGAACTCTTTTAAACAAAGCGTGAGTCTTAATGATGGAGGCAAAATGAACCGATCTACTGATCATATGACTCTGTAACTGGACTTGCAAGCAATCACAAGCAAATTCTGTACTGATGGTGTTGTATCCACAGATGATTTGATGTAGGGAGAGGCATGAAAGTGGATCTGATAGACTTCGGGGGGCTGGGGAAGCAAACTCTGCACTTCTCTCAAAAAGTGGAGGCAATGACCATGATAAAGATTGAAAAACCAATGAGTAGATTGTTTCTTCAAGTCCTCTCCAGACAAGGAGAGGATAGGAGATCACCCATATGTGCTCCAGATGGCTGTTCTTGTGAGGAGATTGCAAAATAGCAGTCTCCCATGGGTTTGAGCTTTGAGAGATGAAAGAATCAGCCATCATGTTCACAGTCATGGAGGAGCTTTGGTTTGCTAATCTTACTTTCTAATTACTTTCAGAAATTGCCTACTCAACTATCTTAAGACTATTATAGATCTTCAGAAATGACAAGTTTGAAAAACTACCGGGTGAATTTAGCTTTATTTCCTGACTAAAAGAAAAATTAACCATAAGTTTAAGAATTTAAAAAATTAGAAATAAATTAGTAATGTGAAAATAATCAAAACAGCATGGATCCATCTCAAGCTCTTTTTAAAATGAATTCAGAAGGTTTGGGAGACTGAAAGGCTGGTTGTCTAGAAAAGACCTTTCTCTGTCTGACTTACCTCTCTGTGCTGTGAAGATGAAAACGAACACTGCCTTAAATACATGGAGGAAAGGTTAAATATAGTAGGAGTAAATAAAAAAACTAAAGAAGCACAATGTGAGGGCATTGTGACATGAACTAGTGTGTTTCATAGAGGAAGGGACAAATGTTTGTCATACTGTTTGTAAGATATATAGAGGGAAAGGAGGAGTCAAGAAGATATAACATAGCAGACAACAAAAAACAATAACTAATAGATAAATATGAGCAAACATAATTGCAATGCATGCAATCAAACAAGATCAGCTCCTCTCCAGGGAAACAAATTTCCATGTAGTTGGCATGTAGAATGAAAGATTTGAAGCTGCTGAGCCACAATTCACAGAATCTTCTAAACAAGCTTTATTAAAGTGAAAGAAGTAAGGATTACAAATATTGCTGTGACTGAACTATTTTCCAACACAACCTATTCCTCTCTTTAGATATCCAGGCAAAGCCCTCTGTAATTTTCTTCTAGTGGCCTTACTCTGAACAGGCTATTTAAAAAGCTTCTCCCTGAATCTTTATCAGCTTGAAAAGCAGAATTATATTCTGATACCCATGAGAAAGCCATTGTTTATCCTAGGGGCAGAAGGTAGAAATCTTCAAGGCTGGGAAATGAGCATTGTTACCATTGTTAAATTAAGACTAATACAAATGGATGACACTTCAAAATGGTGATACAAAATGAAAGTTGCCTTTGGTTTCCTTCAACATTCTGCTCCAAAAATAATTCCTTGTAGTCACTGTGACTACCATTGCCCCTTCCCAGACTCTTTTTTATTCAAGAAATGCTAGTCATTATTAATTTTTAAAGAAATAAAAAGCTTCCAAATGACTAGTTGTTTTTGTGAAAACACCCCTTTTATTCCAAAACAAGCATACATGGTATGATCCAGTATCATCCTGAACATATCAATACGTCAGGCTGGAATGAATTCTTAACCAATAAATCAGACATTGTCCAAAGATTGATATGGTTACTAAGCAATGAGACTTGATCTTAACCCAAGCACAGAAGTTCAAAACATAGAATTGGAGTCAGGGGCATTGGGAAATTGTGTCTGAAATATTCTATACACTTAGATCATTGTTTAAATAAATCAGGGGGAGAGGGCAGTTTCTAGTGGGACAGGATAGCTTTAGTTCTTCTAAAGAGAACATAGAATTGGGAGGAGGGGGAATAAGTAAACTATCCAAAGGTTTCCTAGGTGTAAAAATAAACACAGATGATAATACAAACAATTATATCACCAGGTTGTGACAGGTTCAGCAGACAATAATGTGTTGCATTCGCTCATTCTTTCTTTAGGGGAGCATGACAAGTTTTCAGAAAGTACATAAATCAATCCAAAATTAACTTTCTACACATAAAGAGAAGTACAAATGATCTCAGTACCAATACAGCCTTTGCATTTTGCCCTTACTTTTTTTTCTCTCTCTCTTGGTTTCATGGTTCCCTCTAAAGTATTCTGTGCCAATACAGAAAAGAGCTTTTACATTAATCAGACCTGAAGTCTTATCTCCAACTTTTCTGGAAGGGAAATTTAATTACACAAAGTTACTTAAGCTCATATCCTTTCGGAAAAATCAGATCAATAACATGCATCCTTCTTTGCTGTTTCTTTGATTCAAACAGGCTTAAAGATTTAATTGCACTTATTTTAAGCATCAGGTACAGCAAAACAGATTCCATTCTTCCTCTGCACCTCTCAACAGATACCTCAAAGATGTCATCCACAAGACTAGCTAAATTCTGCTTACCATTTGCTGCAAGATTGTATCATCTCCCCTGTTTAGAATCTTATGGATACCCAGAGGGAAATTTTAAACCTGTGAGTTTATGGGTTTACAGTACAATGTTAAATCAGGAATACCAAATAGATTTCCATACATCTATGCTTACCTTCCTACAGTTATCACTTAAAGAGATTAAAATCTTAGTAGTGAATTACATTGTGTTATTGCTTTGGTTTTAATCTTTGTTTAATAACGTTCTTAACATTTAAGTCTTAATCTTTAAAGGGATGTGGTGGCTCAGTGGCTAAGACACTGAGTTTGTCAATCAAAAAGTCAGCAGTTCAGCGGTTCAAATCCCTAGTGCCATGTAACGGGGTGAGCTCCCGTTACTTGTTCCAGCTTCTGCCAACCTAGCAGTTTGAAAGCACGTAAAAAATGCAACTAGAAAAATAGGGACCACCTTTGGTGGGAAGGGAACAGTGTTCCATGCGCCTTTGAACACATCACCACAGAGACATGGTCTTCGGACAGCGCTAGCTCTTTGGCTTTGAAATGGAGATGAGCACCGCCCCCTAGAGTCGGGAACGACTAGCACATATGTGCGAGGGGAACCTTTACCTAATCTTTAAGTTAGTAAATTAGATTCTTTCTAATATCTTTTTATTACAAAGTTGGGTTTCATTTATTCTAAAATTGTACTCAGTTCTGGTTACTGACTAATTTTGGTTAACTAATTAACCAACTGGATATAGAATTTAAGATGGTAGAGGCATGAATCAAAGTTTTTTTTTTTTGGAAAGGTAACTTTCTTGGCGACAAATATAAACTGTATGAATAAAATGTGAATATTTTTCATGGAATCACATTATCAACTTCAGTTCTTCCACTGTCTAAAGAAATTTTAGATACCATTTCCTTCATTTTGTTTAAAGCAAGTACCTATGTTTAGAATGAAAGTCCCAGAGGATCTTAGAGGCCTCATAACAAATTTTGCAGGGCACTCAGCCAATTCTTGAGTCAGAATTGTGGACTGCTTAATTGTGCAGGTCAGAACAGAAAAGAAGGATGTATTTATAAAAAGAAATAGACGATCAGGTTTTGAATCTACCTATTATCAGACAAAATCTGGAGCTCTTTTCATGATTTGGTTCTTGTCAAAAGTTTATCTCCAAGAAAGAACCATTTGTCATTTTAAGCAAACATTGTGCTTGGAATGAAAAAATGAAACACTTTTCAACTCAACTGAAGTTTAGCATACACAACAAAATGTGCTAATATTTTTTTACAGCTGTTTCTCTCTTGTGCACACACCTCACATGTACCACTTCAGAAATTACTTTTAAAAATGAATGCAGATTGCTGTTTATAAATTTTCATGTCTCTTTTGGCTCATAGGAAATGATTCCATGGTTCTTGAGCTCCTGACTTTGATTATCTAATGATTGTCTTACCATGTTATTTAAAGAAGATTACTAAGAACTTTTAAATGTTCTTTTCTCTGACAAGTTGAACAAAAGGTCCTTCTACCACATGCAGTTTAACTCATCATGATATAAATATTTATACAGAGATTAGGAATGGTTCTTTCTGCCAAGCAGATTGGTTAATGTCTCTTGGAATCTTCCATTTCCTCTGAATCAGATGACATTGTTTAGGGCAGTGATGGCGAACCTATGGCACGTGTGCCACAGGTGGCATGCGGAGCCATATCTGTGGGCACACAAGTGTTGCCTTAGCTCAGCTCCAGCACGCATGTGTGCGCCAGCCAACTGATTTTCAGGCCTTCTGGTCCCACCAGAAGTTGGGAAATGGGCCATTTCCAGCCTCCGGAGGGCCTCCGGGGGATAGGGAAGGCTCTTTTTGCCCTCCCCAGGCTCCAAGAAAGCCTCTGGAGCCTGGGGAGGGCCTACCTGGCCCACTGTGCCATCGCATGCCAAAAGCGGGGAAAGCACGGGGTGGTGGTGGTTGTGCACACATGTGCGGGGGGGCTGGGCATATTGAATTGTGGGTGCGGGCATGCACACACGCAACCCCCCGCTCTCCTCCCGCTTTTGGCACGCAACAGCAAAAAGTTTAGCCATCACTAGTTTAGGGCTTCAGGAGATGATATCAAATTTATACTTTTTCTATAAGCACCTGTAGTATCAGTACAGATTGGTTCTTTTCCTGGCTAATACATATATGGAATGCTATAATTCTATTTAGCTAAAAGCAAAAAAAGAAAATAAGGTATCCCAAATGTCTAACAAATTGAATTAATGGGAATAGCCATGATATTTGTGAACAAAGAAGCCACAATCATTGTTATCCACCAGCTTTCTCCAATCTGATGTTCTTCAAGTATGTTGGCCTATAGCTTCCACCACTTCCAGCCACATAGGTAATAGCCATGATGCAGAGACTATAGCAATCCTGGACAGGCAGCATCCTGGGAAAATCTGGTGTATCTGTGGGATGAGGCATCCATCCTGATCTTGGTGATTTGGCCAACTAGCATTTGCAGGCTCCAGCTATTTGGATCAGATATGCTGAGGAAACAAAATGTTAATCTATGAGATTACAGGTAGTCCTCGATTTTCAACAGTTCATTTAGTGACCGTTCAATGTTACAACGGCTCTGAAAAATGTGACTTACGGCTGTTTTTCATGATTGCAACCTTTGCAGCATCCCCATGGTCATGTGATCAAAATTCAGATGCTTGGCAAGCGGTTCGTATTTATGACTATTGCTGTGTCCCAAAATCACATTGATCATCTTTTGTGACTTTCTGACAAGCAGTGTCAATGGGGAAGCCAGGTTCACATAACAACCGGGTTACTAACTTATCAACTACAGTGATTCCCTTAACACCTGAGGCAAGAAAGGTCGTAAAATGGGGCAAAACGCACTTAACAAGTGTCTCACTTAACAACATATATTGTGGTCTTAAATTGAGGACTACCTGTACTTCTCAGAAATTCAGTTGTCATTGCAAGAAATTAGCAGTTTCTATTTTTATTCCAGCTTTCTTTATTATTATTATTCTGATGTCAGCCTAAATGCACCAAATCATTATATTTGGAAATATCGGTTTAAGGTGTTTTATAAAATAAGCAGAAATATTATTAAAGGAATGTCCATAAATCCGTAGATTCTCTTCACTGCAATGATGACTTTTGAAATATATTTAACTGCAGCAAATTAACACCCTTCTGACTTTTGTATATAGTAGAATGAATTCACATGCAATTCTCTTTTCACCTATGAGGGAAAACAGAATTATAAAGAAAAATGAATTTTTAAAAAAAACCATGGGCTACCCCATACCTAATTCAAAATTATGTACCATAATTAGAAATACCTGAGCTCATCTTAAGAACAAAATCTTACACCTGAACATCCAATTACTTCACTCCAGGATTGTAAGACTCTTCCATGAAGGCCTTTTTTTAGAAAAGCAAACCATAACATCAATACTGTAATATTTTATCTGATTAGCACTAATCTGAGTGATTTAAAAACCTTTTTGGAATGTGAGCTTGCATTCTGTACCATTAATTCACACCCATTACTGACAAATAGAGAGTCAAAGTTAACTTTTCATTTGTTTACCACTTGGCTTTCCTGAGAATAATATCAGCCATAAAAAATCTTTTGAAGTAAACCTAAAAATCTGATGCATTTTGGACCATGAATTATGGAAAAAGACAGTGAGGGAAAAATATGTCATTGGACCACAAGGTCACAGTACTAAGATCAATCTCCTGCAGAGCTAATTTGAATTTAAGCAAGCCGCAACCATCGCTACCACACATGCACACATACACAGGCACACATACACACACACAAAACTGGTATCATAGATAAAGTAAAGCCGATGGTTTAAATCAATAAGCTCACTTACCTACGTCTATTTTATCTGGCTGCAAATGGGTTTGCCAGACAGGGAGTTATTTAACAGTCTACAGAGCTGAAATCCTTATTCATCAACCGCTTGAGAAAAGGCAATTTTTTTAACTGCTGGATGAACTAATAGCAGTAGGAGAGCAGGCAAAGAATAGGTTTTTAACACAATAGGTTTTTAAATTAGTCCTTTCCCCAGTAAATTGCTGATGTACTCTTCATGTTTGATGTGATAGGAGATTGAACGGATAAATAATAAGATCACTGACTATAGCCATATGTATTTGGGGGAAGGGAATCTCATGGATTTCAAGAGATTAGGAGCAAGATTCATTATCTGGCATCTGATATTTACTGAAATAATAAAGTCTCATGTGCCTAGGTAATTTTCAGAAACTGGCTGTCTAAAATTAATGGTGATGTAAAGTTTCTTCTGGATACTGCTTCCTAACCTTTCAGGTATGTAGAATGCTTCATTCTAATCCCATTTCCTTTTCTGAGACCCACATCTTCCATTCTTCCTATGCTTAACAATCAAGCCCACCAATGACCAAAAAGAAAGGAGGAAAATTCATTATACAACGAGCCAGAATCTCAACATTTTTAAGCATATGACTTTTGTATGCAGCCCAACTAAATAAACTGAGTCAGACACATGTTATCCACATGTTGTGGACATGACTTATCCCAGGAGAGCTAGCCAGCAAAGAGGAAGAATACCCTATGAAACAATTCTGGGTAATTTTATTTAATCTCAACCAGAAAAGCAAAAAAAAAAATAGACTCCAAGTTGTAAATTGTTGTGGCTAATGAATTGGGCCCATTCAGAGTTGCATCTTGCCCAGCAACTCAGAGTTCTCCAAGTTTATCTTACAAGGTAGCAGTGATGCCAAACATATTTGAACCGATTGTGTTAAAGTTAATTGCACCCTGAATTGCTTGCTGCTAATTGTGCTTTTTTATTACTATCAAATTTCGTTTTGCTTCAGCATTATTATTCTTTCTTTTCAAACCAATCCATGTCTCTTTTCTGCAGTTGATGGAATTTGCAATCCAGTATTATGGAGGGTTAAAAACAGCATGCTTGATTATGTCCAAACATTGCTTAAAGAATCCTTGCAGCTGGTAGGGATGATGCCACGTAATGTATATTTTTTGAATACAGAACTAAAAATGACCTCTTTCATTCAGTTAGATTCCCTGTATTGCTCATAGTTGCCTATATTTGCTTGTTGAAGATGTGTCTTCAGATAGACCAGTGGTTCTCAACCTTCCTAATGCTGCGACCCTTTAATACAATTACTCATGTTGTGGTGACC
>JANHZT010006267.1:38729-51716 GCA_032468215.1 Stegonotus admiraltiensis
CGTTTTTTCTACGTTTCACTTTTCTTCTTTATACTGTGACTGCTATTCTAATAGCAAATCCTTCGTAAAAGTTATTGGTACACCCAGCTAGATATTTCCACCCACCCTAATGCTGTTCAGGAGAATGATTAAGAAACAATGCTTAGACATGATTTAAAAGTAGAATAAGCCACAATATTGGATAGGAAGAAAAAGCTTTCTGTGTTACCAAAAAAAAAAATCCACTAAACAACCCGCAAGTAGGAAAAAGGCAGACTTAGAGAAAATCTTTCTCTTTGATGTGTAAAATAGTGCTTGTTTTTTCTGGAATCTGTTTTTCTGAAGGATCCTGAAGTGGGACAGTGCATTTTAGCATTTATTAATGTTTATTTATTTCTTTATCTGTTGTTAGTGTAAATCAGAGTTTATAGCCAGATTAGATGGACTCTCAGGACTCCAAGAAACCTGAAAAAATAGAAATGAATAGGTCAGATCAGTCACATTTCTTGTTGCCTAGCAGGCTCCAGGCAATATTTGAATTACTTTAGAGTCTTTTAAATATTTTTTTCCAAAAATATCCCAGGAAACCCATATTTTTCTGAAGCAAAGCACCAGTCTTTAGCATCATCATCATTATTTACGTCTCCTGGACCTAGGTACCTCTTTAGGCATGATTAGAAACAGAAAATGGTAATTGGCTACAGCCCCATGCTTTGTTTAAAAATGGGCCTCCTTGCCCAGAAACAAAAGTCAGAGAGACAGAGTAGGTTACAGTATATATTTTTGTTGTTGTTGAAAGGGCATTTTTGTGACATAACATCCATTTTTAAAAATTAGCACTCCCACCTCCCCACACTTATCAAGGCTATTTTTTAAGAAATACCGGCAACATGCTCTACGAATTCCCCATCTCTTTACCAGTCCCAAGAGGCTGTGCAGAACTGAGTGTGGAATGGGCCCATTATTATTTTTTTCTTACATCCCCATCCATCTAACCAAGAGTTGCAGACATATTTGCTGAGGTAAGAACAAAATATGGTTTTAAAGGAGGGGAGAACAGTGTTTGTGCTTGTTTGCAGAAAGGCTTAAGGGATCTTCCCAAGCCTGTCACCTCCAAATTGCAAGTTTTCTAGGTAGCTTTTGAGACGTATGACAAACACCTGAATTCCTAGCCCTGGGTCCCTGGAGACATCTGTTTCAACCTCAGAAGGTCTTATCTTAGGATGCACATTTCAACCAGCAGGAGAATGTGTCTTGATTTCAGGAGACACCAATATAAACCTGGCTGGTGTGTGTGTGGTTTGTGCGCACACACTTTGTACCTAGATATTTAGACAGCTTGCCTGGGTTGCTAATGTAACTTCAGTGAATTCGACAAAGACTCAATGCCTGCATGAAGCTTCCAAGGATCATAGAGTGAGAGCTAATGAAATATCTTCCTTTTCCTGCTCTTCTGCATGTTTCCTGATCTTTGATGGGATTTATACATGGGGGTATCTTGACACAAGCCACTGATGTATGAAGTGTGCATTAGCTGATCACCAGGCACTGAAATGACAAGTCAGGATTGACAAACCTGCTAGGGTGGCTAACAACCAAAATGAATTATGAGGAATTCATTGCATAATAATATCCCCTTGTAAATGGGACATGGTGGCTCAGTAGCTAAGACACTGAGCTTGTCGATCAAAAGGTTGGCAGTTCAGTGGTTCGAATCCCTAGTGCTGCGTAACGGGGTGAGCTCCCGTTACTTGTCCCAGCTTCTGCCAACCTAGCAGTTTGAAAGCATGTAAAAAATGCAAGTAGAAAAATAGGGACCACCTTTGGTGAGAAGGTAACAGTGTTCATGCACCTTTGGCGTTTAGTCATGCCGGCCACATGACCACGGAGACGTCTTCAGACAGAGCTGGCTCTTCGGCTTTGAAACGGAGATGAGCACTGCCCCCTAGATATGTGCTAGTCGGGAACAACTAGCACATACGTGTGAGGGGAACATTTACCTTTTATCCCCTTGTAAACAAGCTCTTATCACGGTCTTGCTTTATCACAACATGGATTCTTGGCTTGGGACAGACACTGTGCTCCCTTCACGCTGATGTCCATGTTCTATACCAGCCTAGCATGATAAATGTCTCCATGAAAAATAATTTAAAAACCCTCCATGCACTCAGAAGACTAGCATGCCAACAAGATGGTTAACACTTCTGAAGTATGCTCCTTGGATTACTTGTATGCCTTTGGAAGTTTTTCTGCTGTGTTAGGGTTGCTCATTTCAAAATTGGGTATTTTCAGTTCCCTCTCTCTCCACCTCCTTGGAAAATTATGTAAGGTTCTATCAAGGTTTTATAGAGTAAATGTTTATAGGGGAAGAAATAATTCAATCCTGGAGTACCCTTTGATTTCAATCATTTTGCGCCCATGTTGAAAATCCTTCAATCTCTCTTCCTGTTCCTGGAGGACTGTATCATCTACTTTCCCTGAGCTATGCTCGGGGTTTCTGGTGTATCACCTCAGACCCTCTCTTTTGGTTGACATGGCTACCCTGACTTGCACTGATGTCTCCACCTTGGTGGACAGTCCCCAGTCTGGAAGTCTTTGCTGCAGTCCTGCATTTAAATCTGCAAGACTTCTGCACCTTATTTACTTCTTTGGGTGGGGGGCGTTGGGCGGTCAAGAGAGCAGATACCAGCCTTACTTCTGTTCTCTCTCTGGTGTATCCACAACAGGACTCCCCTCTGTCTTATTCCTTTCTTCCCCCTCCCCTGGTTCCATGTCCCACCAAGGCTTGTTCTTGGTCTGTTCTTGTCAGTCCCTGACAGATGTGCCTTGTTGTGCCATTTCTTCTGGCCTCATTGAGGCGATCCCATTAAAGCACTCTGGCGTCCTTGCTCGAGCCAAGATAAATGGTATCTGTCAACTGCTGTGTGTTCACTCCTAACCTTTGGATCTACCACAGAGCCTGGCTCTGAATTGCGCCTGAAGCCACAGGGAGTGTGTGGGGGGTGGGGGATGGAGAGGCAGAAGAAAGGGACAAACAGAGCAGGGGTCTTGGATCCTGAGCGATTGCTCCTTGCAAGCCTCAGTTAATTTAATTACACCAATTTAGGGAGAAGTATTAAAATTCCATTGGCTTAGGAGGAACACTAATCTGAGTTTTTATATAATGCCCTGGAATGGAGTGTGCAACCATTTGGGGGAAAACAGTCTTGTGAAATGTGTCTAGAACTGCACTCAAAAACGTATCTGTGGTGTGTGTGTGTGTGTGTGGGGAGCAAATGGCAAAATCTGTTTCATTATGTCTAACAAAACCCCATTCTATACATTTAGTGGGACATTGGTTACATTACAACATGTTTTCATCTTCATAGTTTGTACTGAAACCTAAGTCCAAAAGTGGGTGGGACATAAAGGAGGAAATGGGTGTTAAGCCCCACCCAGCTGGGCAAAATTAAGGAAGCAAACACTACAGTTAGTCCTGTTAAAAACTCTCTTTATAGCTCTACAGAACAAACAGTGCATAGTCCACATGTGCTTTTCTGCTTAACTGGTACCAGGAAGAGAAAACTTTTATACAGAGAAAAGGCATAGTATATACCATAGATGCAACTACCAACTCATAAACACTGCCATCTATTGGTTGGGGAGTATTGCTGTAGTAGTTGTACAAAATACATTAAAACTCTATTCCAACAAGTCCTTGACTTAACAACCACAACTGAGCCCAGAATTAGAATCATAAAGTTGTTGCTGTCATTAAGCAAGGCACCCTACAATCCCGAATCTCCCCATTGCAGTCACTATGTGCAGCATAGAGTGCCTGGGGTGGGGGAGGCTCTGGATTGCTGAATGAACGGTCATAATTTGAGAACTACCTGTAATCAGATTTCAGTCAGGCATCTTTAATGCTAGTCCGAGGTAAGTGGAAAAACCTGGAAACTTTTGAGAATTTCCCGTCTTCCTTTGAGGGCAGTACACGAAGGCGGAGTCTCTGATTATTCTGAGGTGCTTCTCCACAGGTGCCTTGCCAGCTTGTGAGATAAGCTGCCAGCTGACTCAACCTCTATCTCCTGATTGCTGATCTGTACTTGCCTTTTTGTTCCTTTTCCACCACCACCCCACCCCATCCCTGAAAACAAGGCCAAAAGCCATTTTTAAAAGGATAGAGATGAATATTTAGTTCACTAAATATTAGGGCTAGGTGGCACTGTAGATTTGAAAGGAAAACGTAGATTTCAGTGTGCAGGGATGCCTGCTTAGCTAATATCTTTCCCCAGTGCCTTGGAACAGCTGCATCTTTACCTGGGATCAGGCACCTGCTGTTTGCAGTTTGATCCTAGGAAAGGACACTTTTGGTTTGAGGAGATATTGGCAGATGCTTCATATGTGGACTGAACCTCCTTTTTCCTTTCAAATTCCAACTCCACAGCCTTATTAGATATGCAAATAAGCCAAATAAATATTCTGTCTTAGCCACAGCCTTTCAAGAAGTCTTGAAAAAGACAGTGGGAACCTCATAAATACTTTTTGCATTTTTGCTCATTCCTCCTCCCCCCTCCCCCTAAGATACAACGAAGGACATACAATTACATACATTTTGTGAGCAACCTTCTACCTCTCTAAGATTTCAGTGAGGCCGTGAAATCACAGAGAGAGGATACATTGCTCAGAGAGGCAGTATGTTGATCAAAAAATGTAGGTCCCCTCCATTGTCTTAAAGAGAGAGAACTCTCTAAGGGAGAAGATTGCATGCAGACAAGGATGAAAGGAAAAAACCCCAATGACATACCTATTTGACATCTGGAACTAATAATTCACATACACACTTGTCACTGCTAAGCTGTGTTGCCATCTGCCAAACAACTGATTGGCGTCCTGGTAGCAGTGACTCAACTCCACAACTGACACCAACTCTCTAGATGGCCACTTCGTTGTCCCCCAAGTCACATGACAATGCACCTCTTGCCTACATTCAGGGTGGATCACCCTGCTTTTGCTACTATATTTGAATTATTTTCTTCAAAATTGAGCCTGTACATTACCTACACGCTTAGATCTGTCCCCGTGGAGCTGATTTCTGTGCTCAAACTTCATAGTCTTTATAGATGTTCGAGAATTATAGCTCCCATCATCCCTGGCCATTGTTAGAAATGATGTCCAACCTGGTGTCCAACTTCTTCAGAAAATTAATACAGATTAAGAGAATGCCTCCTCCTTCATTTTTCTGCCCACAGACATGAAAGCAAGATAAAATAAATAAATAAATAAGCAATAACCAAGCAGCCACCTAGGTCAAGGAAATATCCATATCAGGTAAGGAACATAGCTATAAGAAGATGCGGCTCTTATGTGTTTGATTATGTTATTAAAATATGGGACTTTGCACTCTTTTATTATTAATTTTAATCAAATAATTTTACAGAATAAAAACAATATAAATTTTTAAAAAGGAAAAATAAAGAGAAAAGTAAACAAGGAAGATAAAAGGAAAGACAAAAGGAAGAAAAAGAAAAGAATAAAAGATACAAAGAAGCAGCTTCTGATCTTCTTTACCACAGTCATAAATGCATTTATATTTTATCCCCTCTCTCTGTAAAGTTACTGTATACCGTGGCTCCCTTCTTTCCACCTAGAACCCTCTCTAATCATCAATTCCATAAATCACAAGTTCATTTTTTCCCGTTTTCAGCAAAAAGTCCACAAAGGATTTCCAATCACTAAGAAATGTAGTTGTTGTCTTTTCCCTAATCAAGCAAGTCAGTTTTGCCACCTCTGCAAATTCTGTCACCTTCAGCAGCCATTGTGGGTATTTCGGAGTCTTTCCATTGTTGTGCATGTAATAATCTCGCTCCAGTTGTCATGTACAAAAACAATATTCTGCCAGTCTTTTCTACTTGCCTGTCAATTGGTCCCGGCAACAAATTTCTGGTTTTAGATAATATTTAAAATTATTGGTATCGCTGTAGGGATTTTACACTTTTGAAGCTTCCTGCTCTTTTAATGGGGGAATAAGCCCCTCAAAACAGTAGCATCCATATACCCGAGGAAGCATATGCAAAACCTGCAGCTTGTTCAGGATAAGAAAAGTTCCGTGTCCAAGCTTCCAGGAGCTTGAGGCTGGTCATTTCTGTGCCAATTCAGCACAAGGCCTGTTATCAATCTGATACGAAGAATCTAGACTTAATATAAAGATCATGCCATCATCCTTAACCTGCTGAACCATTTAGCAGAAATTTGATAGCAAATTGGGACCCATTTGCTATCAGGATGTAATGGTTAGAGAGACTAACACTCCTGTGAGTAGTTGCACTTGACAGAATAACAGCGTTGGAAAGGACTTTGGAGGTCTCCCTGCTCAAGCAGGAGACCTTATACCATTCTAGACAAGTGTCTGTCCAGTCTCTTCTTAAAAGCCTCCAGTGTTGGAGCACAGCTTCTGGAGGCAAGCTGTTCCACTGATTAATTGTTCTCAGAGATAGGAAATGTCTCTTTAGTTGTAGGTTGCTTCTGCCTTTGGTTAGTTTCCATCCATTGTTTCTTGCCTGGCCTTCTGGTGCTTTGGAGCAAGGGTCACCAACCTTTCAGACCTCAGGGACCACTAAATTCATAATTTTAAATCCCGCAGACCACTATGATCTTCCTAATGACCAGCTGGGTGGGCGTGGCTAGGTGGTCATGTGACTGGGTGAGTGTGGCCAACTCGATGTCACTCACGTCAAGGGGCACCTCGCCAACCTCTACTCACCCCACTCTTCCCAGTCACTCCTCGCCTCCCTGCCCAGGCTCCTTAGGCCCCAACAGGAAGCAGTTGTTGGAGCTAAGCAGCCACCATGAGAAAGAGTTGGCAAAACAACTCAGTTCAAATTGGATCTGTCTGAGAAGGAGGCTCAGTAGAAGCACCTCACTAAGGACTACGAGCATAGGCTTTCCAAGCAGAGGGAAGACCTGCGGGAGTGCAAGGCCGGGTACAGGCACCTGGAAGCTCAGTGGGATGAGATGGTCAGCCAGTTCCAGGCCATGATGCAATCCCACTGGAACAAGGTCCTCCAGCTCTTTGCCACCAGCAGCACTTCCCTCCAGCCTTCGCCCAAAGCCCTGCAAGAGGAGGCTGAAGCAGACCCCAAGTTGGAATTTCTGTCCCCCTCCAACCCACACAAGGAGACCCCAAAGGGGGAGACACTCTGCAGCAACACAAACACCCATTGCACGTATCTGTCCCAGGGGGCGTAGTTTGAGGGCCCCTGATTTAGTGCAATATAAAAAATGTGAATAATTTTTCTGTGGACCACCAAAATTTTCCCGTGGACCACCAGTTGGTGACCACTGCTTTGGAGAATAGGTTGACGCCCTCTTCAAGCAAAGGGTAGAACTGCTTGCCTAACCAGTCCTGTTTTCCAGTTGCTCATTAAAAATGCAGATCACTTTTAGGACACACAGACAAAAGAGGAGCCTAACCTTAAAACTAACAAGAACAACAAAATTAATTGGTGATGAATCTTCCAAGATGGAAGATATCAGCACTGAGTGGATTTCTAGTTGAGAAGGTAAATGTGGGATGAGAGATAAGATAGCTTCTTGGCTAGTAGTAGATGAGTAAAAAAAAAAAAGCTTTGGTTCTTAAATGAAACTTACTTTTTAAAAAAAAACCATTTATTTTATTTTAAATGTCACCTTTATTATTTTTATAAATAATTCAAGGTGGTGAATATCTAATACTCCTCCCTCCTCCTATTTTCTCTACAGCAACAATCCTGCGAGGTGAGTTGGGCTGAGAAGAAAGTGACTGGCCCAAACTCCCTCAGCTGGCTCTCATGTCCAAGGTGGGACTAGAACCCCCAATCTCCTGGTTTCTGGCCACTAGACCAAACTGGCTCTTGATTTGTCCTGATTTCTCTAACCACAACCCCATTCAATTCAAGCACCAAGACCTAATCTTGCAAGTTTCATCCAAAGCATACACACAACAGATATTTAAGGATCAGCTCTGTATTTTTTAAAAAAGGAGATGATATATTAAAAATGTGCAAGCAACAGCATCAACCTTTTGTGAGCTCTGCTGGGCAGGCATTTAGGATTTCCCCCTGTCGTCTTTGGTAACTGGAGGACTGATACATTTGCATATGCCATGGAATCTCAAAAGCACTTTTTCCCCCCCTCAGAAAGAATGGCAAAGGCAGTTTGTGAACAAAGCCACCATAACTCTTAAGGAAAGTGGCTCTTCATTGCTCATGCAGCGAGCTTCACGGGATTAAATATTGAAGTGGGTTGTAGTCTCGTAGAGGTTGGTGAGCTTTGACATCGATTCCTGTCACTAGTGAACAGGTGTGTGCGCACAGGCATAGTTTTTAAGAGGCTTAAGTCTGTTTTAACAACCCTCTAGAATGCTTTAATAAAATCAATATGACATGGGAGTTAAATGCAGGGATTTTGAGCATAGACCCTTCTGGAGTGGGCTTGCTCAGGGAAAAACGTATATGGGTGAAAAGCACATCAGATTCAGCATTGTGAGTTGAGGAAGATGCTGGAAATTTGCAGTGTTTGCTAATTTGGGGACTGAGTAGAGCAAGCAGTCACATCTGTTTTTTCCGCAAGCTTGTAGCCTGGCAGTTTCCTCCAAGGCTGCTGCTTGTCATCCAGATGCAAAGCCCAAGCATGATTTTCCCCCCACTTTGTCTGGCTTGGTGCCAAACTGCCAAATTGCTCCTTTCAGATCTACTCACAAGCAGATGGGAGAAGCTGGTAGTTACCAGACTTCAAAGGCTGTTAGGCAAATGTCTTTCACTAGAAAAGGTGACATTTGAAGATGGCTCCATCATTAATATCTACTCTCTCCTGCGCCTGGTGGTTTCTATTTAAAAAAAAATGAGTTTTATATTTTTAATAATGATTGTTTTATATATTTATTGTTTTATTTAATTATTGTACACCAGCCATAGTCACTTTTTGTGAAACGGCTATATAAATCTGATAAATTGAATAAATGTTAAGAAAAAAAAACTTGAGAGAATAACTCTGCATCTCCAAAGAATGTGCTTGCATTGCTATGCTGCTATTTTCTGAAAACACATGAAGGGAAATAGGCAAATATAGTTATGAGTGGCTTTCTTTGGAATGAAAGAATGGTGTGTGAGTGTGTGTGTGTGTGTGTGTGTGTGTGTAGATAAATTATTTATTCAAAAGTATTTTAGTGTGAAAGCAAAGTGATAATAATGAATTCTGCTGAATTATCATATCAGCTCCTTCTTTGGCTTGGTAGTAGGGTACCCTAGCTTTTTCGTTTGCTAGGTTAATATCTGGGGTTGCATCCTGTGGTCCTCTGTGACCTATGTTTATCAAGCATTGTTGAAGGAAAGTATCTTTTATTGTCCATCTCAAACCTGCTGCCAGCTCATTTCATTGAGTGGCCTTGAGGTCTATGTAATGTATGTGAGAATCACCTTGGGAGACAGGAGGAAGAGCTGCAATCTAGACATTGGTCTGATAAATGAAATCTGAGTCCAGAGGAGAGGTGTGGATGGATAAAGTGTCTTGGAAGGACTCTCCCTAGTAAAGAGAGTAAAAGCAAGAGTAGGGAGAGGTACTTTCAGACTTGAAAGATTGATTCCTTCCTTCAAGATTGTCCAAAAGAGAAGCATCAAACATGAGTACTTACACCACTGTGAGGAGAAAAAATCTGGTCCAGTTCCAAGCCAGGAGAAAGGCGCTGGAAATAAAATGGAGGCTGACTGCAAGAAAAGAAGGTTTATTTGGTTTAGAAACTTCACTGACAGCAGCATGTTTCTGGGGTGGTTGATCAAATGGCTGAGTGAGTAGATGGATCTTTATAGGATGACTGAGATGCTTCAGTGCAATATAGTGAGCCTTGTGCCTTTTACTGTTTCAGTGGTGGTGGGTTAATCTTATTATATCCTAAAGGTCATGTCCTGTCCTTAGAGTTTGGGTGGGGGATGTAAATTCTTAATCCCATCAGCTCAGACTGGCTGAAGGTGTTTTGTTTATGAATATATTGGCCCAGTCTTAATTAATAAGTACAAACTATCCATTTCCAAAGACTTGAGGCTTCTGCTTGACACTATTAAGAAATACTGGGGCTGTTTTCTGCCTTTGTTAAGATTTTTCTCCATTTCTCCTTTGGGGAAATATAATATTCTACCTCTTTTAATATTCCCCAAAATATTTCATTCTTTGGGAGGGGAGGGTGGTTTCCCATATTACCTTTATTATAAAGTTGCAGTAATGGAATCATAATTTAACTCTCCCAACCTTCTGAGATGCTTCCTCCACCCACCACCTTCAGATTCAGATTTTGTTTATCAGACTGGGGTCTAGGTTGCAATTCTTCCACCTGCCTCCCAAGGTCATTCCGACATACCATTATGGGCTAGTAATAAAAAGAGGAAAACCTTGTCCTGAAATCCCTATGCCACACTGTTCCTAATTTTACTGAGCCCAACAGTATCTCTCTCATAACTGCCTTTACTTTTTTAACCTTCAGAAGTTTTAAAAAAAAAAGTTTGCCCCCAAATGTCAGCCTTTCTTTGCAGGGAAGAGGCTATAATTCTATTCTTTTTGTGACCTTTCCAGCATTATGATACTTTCAGGGAGGCTAAGCAGAATATTCTCAATTATTGCCACATAGCAACCATAAAACCCTGGCATGGAATTTAACTTTCTTCTCTTCACCATTGCATGCTATCTTGATTGATCTAGCCATCAAACAATGTAAAAAAATAAATAAGTAACAGCATAAAGCAGGATAACATACGATTAAAAGCACAGAAAAAGGTACAGTAGTAAAACAAATTGATTGTGCCATCAATACGTTGTGGAAAAAATTTTTCAGTAGAAAACGGACCAGAGGCCTTAACAGCAAGGCAGGCTGAGATTTTGTAATTTTGGTGGGACTGCCAAGAAGGGCCTTTCTCATGTCCCAGCACACCTGTGTTCTCCCACCAAGAAGAAGGGGCTGATAAAATGAAATTTCCCACAGGGAAGGGACTGTGCACTGCTTTTGCTCAGTTTAAAAGGGTAGGAGGAGGGGATTACCGACACAAAAGTCAGAGAATGCTTATATATAGCTAAAACCTCTCTTCAAGTTAAGAGAGCAAACAACCACAACTTCTATTCCTCCTCCTTTCCTCCCATCATTCATCCTCTTTGCCCAACTTTTTCTAATGGGAGGGCGACAGTTGCCACAAAGCAGGAAAGGGAATTGGCGGAAGAACCCATGTCTCTCTTGCTTTGGTGCATCTGATTGTGAATATGGATATGAGTTTTCCAGGCTTCCCTCCATGTCTGAGGTTTCCATAAATTGAATGATATCCACCAAAGGCCAGTTCATACTATCTGGCAAAGAAACTTATGAAACATCATGAAGCAAATGCCGTCTTTCCTGAAGAACTGAGAGCCATCCCATCATTACTGGGCTTTTGGATTACGGTAGCCAAGATAAGACCTCCACTGTGTTAAGTCAGCCTTCCCAAATTGATGCTGTCCAGATGCATAGCATGACATAATCTAGGCTAGCCATGACAGTATTGGAATTAGGGGTTTGTGGTCCAATAGATGTCAAGAGCACTGAGTTGGGGAAGACTGATATAGGGATACACAAGATAGACAGGTGGCTGAGGTGCCTGCCAAGAAAAAAAGGATGACAGGCCTGGCTGGGAAGCCGGCTTAGCCAGCATTGCCATCTGTCCTGTTGAACTGCCAGTCTTCAACCTCCCAGGGTTCTCTAAGAAGATACAGCACAGACACAGCTAACTGCCTCCACAAATACGATGCATTTTAAGTGAGAAAGGCCCTGGATAACGGAAGCCTTGATCGCATATCAGCGCCAATGCTAATTTCCTGGTAATTTCCTGTGCTGTCGGCAGGGTCCCCTGCACCAGGTATTGAAAAGGCCCCATAAATATGCATAAACTGGAACTTTAATAACTGCAGAAAGATTACGGCAGATTATCTTTCTAGTCCCTGCTCATCCACTTTATTATTTGTTCACATGGTGAGTCTGCTGTTTTCAAGCTCTCGGCTGGCAGTTACGCCTGCTTGTTGCCTCAGGCAGAGAAAGATCTGTGATCACCAGCCTTAAACTTACCAGGCCAGGTCTATATAATTTGTCACCCAGCAAGTGAAAGGCAGCTCTGCCACCATATATTGCAGCCTGTCAAATATTTGCTGCCCTCTGCTTTGCACTGCCAGCCTGATAGTTTGATTTAGCCACCAAGAGCACTGCATACAAAATGTCCGAAGTTTTGCAGGGCCAAGCTTCTTTCTTCTGCCTCCACAGCTAAAACAAGCTCAGCAGCTCTGCTTCAGCCCATGTGTTCAGATCTTCCCCGCTTTCTGTTCGAGCAATAGCCTTAAGGGGAAGGCCTCAGATATCACGCTCAGCTTAATGGGGATTGCCATAAACTACTTCTTTGATGTTTTTCTTGACTTTCCAGCTTGCCCCAAAGCCCTGAGATGTTGGTGCTGCTGGTCCTGCAAGCCCACATTTGAGATGACATGTGGCTCTTAACCGTAAACCATAGCAGCACCAAGCCAAGTTCTGCCCCTCAGCAGAATCGGCAACAATCCTTTCTGAAGTCATTCATTGACTCTTTGATATAACCAAATTATAGGAGTTATTGTGTGCAGCTGTTTTGGAAGCCCTGCTTTGTCCACAGTGACTAGTCCTCAGTTCAAGAAACTCCTTTAATTCTCCCACCCCCAAAATAGGGTCCTTTGTCAACTGTTTTTTTCTTATTCCTATCCACAACACCACTTTCAGTGTCTCTGCTGCCAATTCTCCAACCAAGATGGAGGTCTAAGAGGCATGTCTCCTCCCTTCATGGATCCAGTTAGACCCAGGACATTTCTAGTTATGAAGAAAAAACACAGCTTTACTTTTCTGCATTGAAAGCCAAAGGTGACAGCAGCTTTGCTTTGCTACTTATGTTAGACCAGTGGTAGGCAAACTTGGCTCTTTCACACCCTGTGGACTTCAACTCCCAGAATTCCTAAGACAGC
>JANHZT010006267.1:51816-65738 GCA_032468215.1 Stegonotus admiraltiensis
CATAATTGTGTGGCTCAGCTGGGCATTGGGGGGGGGGCAGGGATTTTTGCTACCAGTTCTCCGAACCACCCGACACCATCGCTACTGGATCGGGTGATCCGGTCTGAACCGGGAGCATTTCATCCCTGCCTCAGGGGGCCGGGGTGGGTGTAGCCAGCTTGACGTCACTTGTGTTGGGGACGCCTGTGATGCCCCAAGCTCTCTTCCAGCGAAAATGGGCTCCCGAGCTCCGTTTTTGGCTGCGATGGCCTCTTGCAACCCTCTGCCAGCAAAAACTGAGCTTGGGAGGGCTGCATGCTCTGTTTTTACTGGCAAAGGGTTGCAGGAGGCCGTCGCAGCCAAAAATGGAGCTCGGGAGCCCATGTTCGCTGGCAGGCGCACCGCGGCCCGGTCCTTTGCTGTTTCTAGGGTGGCCCTGCAGGCCAGATCTAAGCACCCTGCAGGCTGGGCCCTGGGCCTTGAATTTGACACCCCTGCTCATAAGCCTAACGGTGCTTTACTTCCTCCTGCTTCTTATACTCCTGTGAATTAGGGAGGCACCTGTCTGAGCTATTACTGAATGTCATTGTGATGTTCTAGACCAGCGGTAGGCAAACTTGGCTCTTTCACATCCTGTGGACTTCAACTCCCAGAATTCCTAAGACAGCCAAGCTGGGAGTCTGAAGTCCACAGGGTGTGAAAGAGCCAAGTTTGCTTACCACTGTTCTAGACTTTAGAAATGTTTCAGCCTTTTTTTCCCTCCTAAACAAGAGTTCCTGCATACAGATGGTCCTCGACATACAACAATTCATTTAGTGACCCTTCAAAATTACAACAGCCCTGAAAAAGGAAACTGATGACCGTTTTTCACACTTACGACCGTTGCGGCATCTCCATGCAGATGCTTGGCAAATGACTCATATTTATGACGGTGGCAGTGTCCCAGGATCACATGGTCCCCATGTACGACCGCCTGACAAGCAAAGTCAATGGGGAAGCCAGATTCACCGAACAACCGTGTTGCTAATTTAACAACTGCAGTGATTCACTTAACAGCGGTGGCAAGAAAGGTCATAAGATGGGGCAAAATTCACTTAACAACTGTCTCACTTAGCAGCCAAAATGTTGTGGCTCAGTTGTGGTTGTAAGTTGAGGGGTACTAATGTTTCCATCAAGGCTGTTTTTCTTACTCTCTACACCTGTCTGGAGTCTCCAGACTCTGTTTGTGGAACTGATTCACCCTCCTCTTTGATTTCACTCTATCTTTATGGGAATATGAAGTAAGGATGATTATTCCCTGCTCACTCAGCTCTGTTTTTGGCAGAACCCAGAGATTTTCGTCCTTTTCCCCCCAAGTGAGTATTGAGTAGTGGAAAGACAGCAGCCACAACAGTCTTCCTGCTTCTCTCTGCTTCTCTTACATTTGGCTCTTTTCTCTGTTCCTAATCAGTTTTGCTGTACCGTATTTTTCTCTTCCACTTTCTCTCGGCATAATTAAATTCTTTTCTCAGCTCTTCAATTAGCTGTTAACCTCGCCTGCACCCCCTTCTCTCCACTCCTTTATCTCTGTCTATCTTCCAAACTGTCTCTCTCTTCAGACACCTGCCTTTGAAGATGCATTGAAATATAGATAAGGCCCAGTGCTGCAGAGGGAGAGAACATGCAGAGAAGCAAAAATGGAAAGAGATGGGCAGAGCAGGCTTAGTGAGGAACTCTTTGTACTTGGTTGGCCTGCTTAGTGCCACAATCCTCAACTCCCATCATTCCTTCATAAACACCTTAGAATAGCCAGTCCCTAAACAATTTGGTAGAGTAAAAGCCAAGGTTCCTGCATTACTGTGCGAGATTGCGGGGAGGCTGGGAAGGAACGGAAGGAAGCATGCTCATCAATAAGAAATAGAGGGTGAGCAGTTGACAGCTGATCTCAGGAATGGCATTTCAGCCCAGGTGGCAAGAAACCTGTGAAGAAACATTTCAAATCTTCCAAAGAGGCTCCACCTTAATGAGCTCAGTGATAAACGAAGGCTGGAAATTCCTCTTGCTTTCCCAAGATTCAGCATTTATCAATAATCCTAGCCTAGGTGGTTCTTGACTTACCACCACAATTGAGCCCAAAATTTCTGTTGCTATAAGTGAGTCCTTTGTTAGGTGAGTTTTGCCCCGTTTTACGACCTTTCTGGCCATAATTGTTAAGTGAATCACTGCAGTTAAGTTAGCAACTGCAGTGGTAAATTTAAGGTGGTTAAATTGAATCTGGCTTCCCCATTGACTTTGCTTGTCAGAAGGTCGCAAAAGGGGATCATGTGAGCTTGGGAACACAGCAATCGTCATAAATAGGAACCAGTTGCCAAGCATATGAATTTTGGTCACATGATCGTAGGGATGCTGCAAAAGTTGTAACTGTAAAAAACGGTTATAAGTCACTTTTCATGGCCATTGTAACTTTTCACAGTCACTAAATGAACTGTTGTAAGTTGAGTCCTACCTGTATAAAACCACTTCCCTGGAGACTGCATCATTCTTCTTTCCCTGATCTTGCCCAGCTGAGTGTCTTACCTAGAAATGGATGGCTTTTAATTGATAAAGTTGTGGAAGAAATTATTGCATGGAGGACAACCGTGCTAACTTTATAATTCAATTGTGTCGTAAAATCACACACACACCATTTTTTTTCCTGGATCTGCCCATTTGTGGGAATGTTCCTTCCCTGATCCTTAAAAGTTCAGTGTTGCCCTCAGTCTGAAAAATATGGTGGATCTCTGCTCTCTTGTGGCCAAGCAGCTCTGTAACCCTTTGTTCCTTCATGGAGTAGGAAGCTAGATGCTGGAAGGATGCACTTGTCACCTGTCCTTCCTCTAGGATCCGAAGAGGTCCTATGATGAAAGACTGGCCTTCTCTTCCATGGGAAGAAGACACAACATCCATATGGATGGATGCCAAGAAGAACCAACCTCTCCTGCTGTGGCTTGACCTCCATTGTGATGGACGCAGTGGCACATGAAACATGGAGCATGCAAAGCATGTTATGTCCCTCCCTGAAAACACTTGTAACATAATGCCTTTCCTTCTCATCACCTACTTTAATGAAGGACATTTTGCAGCCAAAAGAATACTAAAGAAAATGGCTCTTTTGATCGTATGCAGTGCTTACTGCTCCCAAGTACCAACCGTTTGCTCTTGCACAGAAAAGCTTACATTTCAGTGCCGGTATCTCATTTTAATGTATTTAAAAAAATTGGCCTCTTCAAGAAGCTCAGGTTCTGTGATCAGAAGGAATCACAGAGATTAAATACATATGCATACATTTACCTGGCTGTGAATGATTCATTCTGCTTCCATTCGTTGGGTTTTCAATCAGGAGTTTTTATTTTACGCTATCAGGGTGTTGCCAAGAGAAACACAGCAAAAGGAAAGGCAACAATCGATTCAGAATGAAAATCCCAAGGCCCCCAAGAGCCAAAGTTGCCTTTGTGTAACAAATGAACAGCCACAAGCAGAGTACGCATAGCCGCATTCATTGGCAAATGGGAGAGGATCTCTGTCCTCCTCAGAGTGGCCTAAGGGCGGCTGTCCAGCAAACTCACGCTCTAGTCCCCAGCCATCATTACCTTGGACCGGAAGAAGGACTTGTATAAATAAATCCATCTGTTTATTTAACCCACCCATTTATAAGGTTTTTCTACCACTTCCCGGCTGATGCTCCCCAAGTAGCCTACAAGTTATATAAAGCGTATTTAGAATCAATATCCGTGTGCCATTAACGCTGTGCTCTAAATCAATAAAAAGAATTTAAAAACAACAAGTGATGAAAGTAGAAGAAAGCTGGCTATGACCGGCTAGTACCTCAAAGCTAAACCAAACAGAACAAAAGAAAGAGAGATTTTATATTTAAATACTTACTTACTTACTTACTTATTTACCTGTACTTACCGGTACTTACTTGACTTTTAGGGCCACCTATTTCTGATTTGTAAATGTAAGAACCCACCTGGAAAAGATGAAGGACTATTGAGAGAGATTGCACATTGCTAATACAATCTGGTTACTCTCTCCTTCGTAAAAGTGCTTAATTCAAAGCTACTTGGCTTGGAGGCCTGTCTACTACAGGAAAAGGGAAGGGTTGCACGTTGTCTTTGGATGGTCAGGGAGCAAAGAAATTTGCCACATGAATATCTCATCAAACTCAGAAGGTAGAAATCCTCTACCAGCATTAATTCCACCAGTGAAATATACTATTAGGTTCCAAAATAGTGTATTATTGGGGCGTAGCTATTTGGTATGTAATATAAATCTTTCAGGAATGAGGGCAAATACACGATGTGTCCCAGGATAATGATGCGAGATCGAATTTGGTTCAGCCACCAGGACCAGAAATTTACTTTTCCGAGCTTTCGGACTCATGCTGGAGCCCAGCTTCAGGGAATTTCTCTCTACTGGAATACATGCTTTGGGCTGTTCTGTAAATCATCTTATGTGGTGCCTTCCTATTGGCTGATTGGTTAGTTGTTGGCTGGTGATTGGCTGTCATTTCCTTGCAGCTGCCAAGTCCTCGTCTCCTAAGTATTTGATAAGCTGGTGGTAAATCAGCACTCCTGTTAACTGACAAGGGCCCGTTTCCCAGGCTTCAATAATTTCCTTGGCTATCGTTGTACCTGCATGGCCAATGATCTTAGTTGCTGGGAAATTAAATGTGTGTTCTTGTTCATTGCAATGTGAGGCTATCACTAAGATCTGGTCTCCTCGTCTGACCGCTTACTTGTATACTTGCAATCTGGTGATTAGCTTCCTCCCCATTTGTCCTACGTAGTCAAAGGGGCAATCCATGCAAGGGATCCAGTAGATTACACTGAAAGTATCTCACACCTCCAACCCATCTTTGCAATGCATAATTTGTCCTCATATAGTAGCCTCTGGGCAGTGTGCAATGCCAACTTGCAGGTCTCGGAAGCTGAGCTTGGGCCTCTTGTCAGTTAATAGGAGTGCTGGGCTCTAGCATGAGTCTGAAAGCTCGGAAGAATAACCCTCTGGTCCCGGTGATCAAACCAAATTCGATCTTGTATAAATCTTCCCTCTAAAGAGAAGATAAAAATTAATGTAAATTAATGTAAAGTAAGAGGGAAAAAAATAAAAGAAAAAGCAAAATTAAATGAAAAATAGAAAAGAAAAAAGATACAAAGAAATAACTAAGATTCTTCCCAGCAGTTATAAGTCCAAGTATATGTCAACCTCTTTCTAAAGTTACATCATTATACTTTTATTTTTATAATCTATCCTGTCTATTCATCAAAGCCATAAATCATGCGTTCAGTTTTTCATTTTTATGCAAAAAGTCCGGAAGAGCCTTCCAGGCACTAATATACTGTAGATAATGCATTTTCTCTGTTTATAGAAGTTAGTTTACCCATCTCCATCAGTTTCACATTCTTCCATTGTAGGTAGTATTGAATCTTTCCATTTATGCATATCACAATCTCACTGAAGTAATCATATATTGAACTAATTTTTTCTGACTTTTTAAAAATTTTATATATCAGTCTTAAAAGGAAAATTCCTGGCTTCACTTGCATATTGAACTTTAAAATCCTCTGTATCAATGCATACGTTTGAATCCGTTTTTAAGCCTTTGTGTATGTCAACCAAGCATGATAAAATGTACTTTCATGTTATTCACATTACCAAATATATTTGAAATGTCTTTAGATTCTAAATAATTTCTCTGGTGATATGACAACATGACATTTTTATTTAAAAAATTCTTTGACATTGTAATAGAATATAAATTTCAACAGTTTTAACCACATATTTTCCCAGGGATCAATCTATATATTATAATCAGAATTCTTAATCCATTTTATCATACATTCTTTAACGTGTTTTTCCTCTATTTCAAATTTCAGCAAAAGTTTATACATTATAACACCAGTGCACAAATGTACCTCAAAATTTTTTACTTTGCTCCGTGCTGTGTCTTTTTGTCCATTTTGAATCTTTCTGATAACTGTAAATGGGAAAACCATTGACAATAATATACTTCTGCTATTAATTGCTCTCTTGCTTTAGTTTTAAATTCCCCTTGATGATTTTCCAATAATTCCAAGAATATCAAACATTTATCTTTGTCTGCTGTTTCTCTTTTATGATATGCTTCTTGAACTGAGATCCATAAAGGTGTTTTTGGGCACAACCTGAAGTTATATCTATTCTCACTGTGGCAG
This sequence comes from Stegonotus admiraltiensis, assembly GCA_032468215.1. Lineage (NCBI taxonomy): Eukaryota > Metazoa > Chordata > Lepidosauria > Squamata > Colubridae > Stegonotus > Stegonotus admiraltiensis. The sequence continues at coordinate 58,011 of JANHZT010006267.1, forward strand.
GTCTAATACAGTGATTTCATATCCTTGTCATTTTTTTAATGGGCTGTTAAACTGGATCTCTTTCAGGCTGGCATAAGTATTGTTTAAAATAAAAATGCAAACAAGTAATTTTTTATGATCCTGTGCTCTTTGGTGCTTTCCGTCTTGATATCTCATCTTTTTGAAGGACTACTTTGGGGCATATAATTTTGTTTAATGTATTTTATCCTATCTTTTATGACAAGCGCTAAGCAAACAGCTTCTGATTTCTAAAAGATGTTAAAAGCTAGTCTGACACTACTGATGTACTTTAGGGGCAATCTGGCCTCTCTCTTTCTTTGTTTTTTCTGCCCTTCCTTGCCAGGCAATGCTCATTATATCCTGCTAGACCATTCCTTCTAGACTCAAAGGTTTATCTTCTTGATGTTTTAACAGGAGCCTGCTTATTACAGTTGTAAGTCATGATGGTCATAAAGTCACGTGACCGATCTGATTTTATAATCTTTTTTTGTTGTTAAGTGAATCATTATTAAGGCATTCAGCACATGCTGTGGTCATTAACCAAACCCATTGTTTGCTCTGGGGCATTTTTACCGAAAAGCAGAAGTCACTGCTGGTTTTCAGCAAAAACGTAAATTGCAGTCACATGGCTGTGGGATGCTGCAAATGGTCATAAATGCAGGCCAGTTTCCAAGCACCCAAAATGGCTGCCACATGATTGGGGTGGGGGAGGGGGGGAGCAGCCTTTGGAACCAGCTTGTAAGTACCTTTTAGAGGAGTGTGTTGTAACTTCCAATGGTTGTTAAATGACTGATTGTAAGTTGAGGACTGCCAATAATTTCATGTCATATTTGTAAGAAAACATAAGGACTCTAAAACAGATACATATTTTCTTTTTCATTAAAACTCAGTGGCATAAAAATTACATAGAGTTGGAACCATGGTGGCACAGTAGCATAGCACAGAATGTAGCATTGCAGGCAAACTCTGCCCACAGCCTGGAGTTCGATCCTGACACTTGAGGTTAACTTAGTCTTCCATCCTTCCCAGGTTGGTAAAATGAGGACCCAGATTGTTGGGGGCAATAGGCTGACTCTGTAAACTGCTCAGAAAGAGCTATATAAAGCACTGTGGAAGCTATATATATATATATAAAAACGCGAAAACCACTCATGCTGTAATCATGAAATCTCCAGAACCGTAAAGCCTACAAACTTGAAATTTGCCATGTATGTTCTTCTTGGCTTCTAGATGCTCACTAAGAAAGGATTTTTTGAAATGACCATCAGAGCATTAGTATTTCCTATATTATGATTAACACACTCTGATGCTAAGGAGTTCTACTCCCCCTCCCCACCTGAAAAGAAATCGGTTCCAAATGCAAAACACAAGCAGAGTACAGGAGTTTCACTTTCAATTTTACTTTCACAGCAGCAACCAGGGGATAGGATAGGGGAGGCTTCTGTGGGGCAAGGCTGAGGGAGAGAAAGGGAGAGGAAAGGCTGATCGGAACTACTCATTAATTTTCAAGCTGTAAGTGTCGATTTATCAAGCCCGATCACATAGTTTCATAGTGAAGCCCAGGTATCCAGCTAGTGGTATATAAGTTTAAGTAGTATTGCTATTGCTATAGAATTAGAGCAAAATAAAGGCAGAATTTGTCCTGGATGTGAAAAAAAGGCAATTGATCATTAAAGTAGTGAAGTCTAGTGTGTTTGTGTGCATGTGCATGTGCGCGTTTGTGTGAGTGTGATGTGAGTTTGAGTGTGCACACATCCAAGTCAGTCTTGACTCCTTGACAAGTCCCTGAAGCTTTCTTGACAAGAACTTGGAAGTGATTGGCCCTTACCTCCTTGCTAGGGCTGAGAGAGTAACTCATCCCAAGACACCCAACTGGCTTTGCGCCTAAGGCAGGACCAGAATCCATGGACCCCTGACATATAGTCTAGTAAATTAGCTAAGGGCAGTTTTTAGTTAGGGCAGTGGCTAGAGATAAGTTGCGGAGAGAAAACAATTATATAAGCCCCAACCTTAGTAATATAATCTGCATATTAACAACATTTTCATTTGCCAGTTATAAAAGGCCACATTGTTTGGATTTGAGCATCTACTATGCTGACAGATTACTCCTAGTTTCTAGAACTCATTGCATATGAAGGCCAAGACCAGCTAAAGACCTGGCAGCAATGATTCCACATTATTGTGTATATAATAATAAATATACTACCAGCAGCAGTTATTAACCTTGTAGGGCAGTCCAGCCAGGAAGCATGCCCAGATGAACTAATTCTACTTTATTATAAAGCTACATTGACAGAATCTTGTAAATCTGGGAATACATTTCTCCCCTGTTGCCTTTATAGCTCAAGAAACTAAAGGAAGCATCCCTTCTGAAATGGGATTCTGGGGATTCACATTCCTTCTGTGGTCTAAGTTGCCTCTTATCCAACCATTCTCCTGGCCTTTGGCTCTTCCCCATGGTAATTCCCCATTATACCAGCATGTATAAGGAACTGCGATAACATTTCAGTGATAGTTCCTCCTGGTATCATCACACAAATGTTGCAATTACACGCTTGTGTCACGTGGCATTTGTATGAGGGCATGTTGTTACATAAATAATGTCCTTTGCCTACACTCCCCAAGGAGTCTATTGCCACAGCTGGTAACAAAAATTATAGAGAGATGGCCATCAAGAGTAAGCATCCACAAATTAAAAATATTTCTTGACAGATGCATATGTTCAGATGCTTCTGAAAATCCCGCCCCCCCGCCCCAAATAACCCCTTGAATTACAATATGGAAGGCTGAAATTTGAGAAGTTCATCACAGTCTTTATGTTCAGTAATCAAGTGGGATTTAATTTGAGAAAATGTACCTGAGGACTTGCCTCATTGAGTGCTTGCCATAGGGAACATAATACTTCTGTTAAGTGCCATTTGGTACCACCGTTTAATTTCTGTTCCCCACTGATTGGAGAAAGACCAATGATAACTGTATTGGAAATCCTGAGTGGAATTATTACTTACAATTGATTCCCATCTCTCTTTATGAATTTGCTCACTATACAGCACCGCTGAACAGAGGCTCTGGCTTCTTCCCCTTGAGGAAGCATTTGTCACCAAAAGGTTAGTGTGTTTCCACATGTGCCCACACCCAGGCCTCTCTGTGGCAGGCAAGCTACGCTCAATGGCTGCAGGAGCATTTGGATTGGAGAGCGCAATTGAGTTGGGAGCAAGAAACATCACCCCTGTTTAAGAAGATGTAGGTCAAAAAACAGGTGATTGCTTCAACTGGTCACCTGGCTGAAAGCCAAGCCAGCAATCTTTATTTTGAACACCTCTGCCAGTACCTCTGTCATCCAATTGTTGAAATTGGGTTTTTCAATCCACTTTATTGCAAAAGCGTGGATAGGATTATGTCATTAATGGCTTGTAATAATACACCCACTTCATATGATTATTCTGGAGATGGAGGGAAATTCTCAATGCAAGGAAAGTTAAGTGATACATAACACACAGTTCATAGCATCTGTAGCTCAGTTTTCTCAAAATGATCTGGAAAGTATTTCTTGCGGCAGGATGAAATTCTTCACAGGTGCACCTCTGTAGTTCATGGAACCCTATCTCAGTTCCTCCAGATCCCTCCTCAGTTCCTTCGATCTTTTACGGTAGTTTTATAGATCCCGCTTCTTTATCATGCAGTTAGAACTTAACCTAACATGACTCCTCTAAAGCTCCTCTCACGTTTGCTAGTTCATCACTGAGCACATCCTAAATCCTACTTGACTGATTATATTAAATATAAAAGTTGTTTTACATAATGGCATAAAGTACCTTGGCTCTGACTCACTTGTGTATCTGTTCGTATGGGTGATTTCTTTTTTTTATTGTGTTACAAATGTAGTGGCAGGCTAAAATACGGGAGGACATGGCAAGGGATACCTGTCCTCTCTAATCCACATCTTGCCAATGATATAAAGAAAACACACAATGGACCAGATCATGCCTGGAATTCTTGCCACACTCTGTTTCATTGCCTGTTGTTTATGAGTGGAGTAAATCCCAAGAGCATTGGTGCTATGTACCATATTGTTTGATAAGATGCCAGTTGGCAGAGTTACACATCCCTATAAAATCACACCTCAACTACACTAATCAAATGGTACTGTTTCCCAGCCAGTGTCTTAGCAATTTCTTTTTTTACTTTCAAGATACAAAAATTATGGATTTATTCCATCCCAGTTCCATAAGCATATAATGTATGGGCAATATAACCCTTCATGACTGCATTAAAACGTATTTCTCCTATCCCTATGTCAACCCAAAAGCACACCCATCTCATTTGTAGAAGTACAATCTCTGGCATGAAAAGATCACAATCTCATGAATTAGTACATCAGCCATTTTTAAGATTTCAGAATTATTTTTAATTTCATGGGATTGCTCTGGTAGCTGAGTTGTGTTGTCTGGACCTGAGTTGGGATGGGATGAGTGCTGACTGTCTTCTCTTCACTAGATACGTTCAAGCAGAGGCTGAATCTTCTTGCTAGATGCTTTAATTAGAATTTCTGCACTGAACAGAGATACTCTAAAAGACTCTTTCCAGTTATGTGGTTCTATAGACAAGATGTGTTTAAAATTGGTGTGGGTTACAGACCTAAATCACCAGAGTTTTTGTTGATAGGCTGAGAGGCAGGCGACTTATCATGCCAGCAGGAAAACAGGTTCTAGTCAAGAGAACAAATTAGAATTGATACAGCTGCTAAGCTACCTTATTTCCAAGTCTTGCTTCAGTGACAATCCAGTTCTTCTGCTACTTTTCCATTTCTAAAAAGCTCCAACACATCAGTTTCTGAGATGACAGGCTGCCTATGATCAAGCCTAGGGATTTTTAAAGGGGGAAAAAAAAGTTAAAAGTCTGCCAAGTCAGATGTGACAGTGGTTGACATTGATTGACGAAGCTGACACAGACCTACATGATGATCAAAAGCCATCAGAGCACAGCCAAAAAAACAAGCAGGAGGAACCAGCTGGAAGCGGGGAGGACGATGCTGTATGGGAAGGGGAGGGAAGGGGGAGAAGTATGGCATCAGAGCAGATGCCTGTATGATGGAGAGGGTGAACGGAGAGTTACTATAGCCAGCAATCTCCAAGTGATGGATGGGAGAGTAAGAGGCCAAGGTGGAGAATAGAAAAAGTCTTGCCTGTGGCTGGCTTGCAGGAAGAAGTAGTGGGCCAGAGCAGTGAGTGGTATAAATTAAGATTGATAAATAGTCTACAGAGTGAGGTGTTGATGAATTATCTAGACATTGCTTAACCCTAGATTGATTTAGACCCTTTGTGTACTGTATGTTTTATGACTCCATTGTACTCCTTGGAAAAGAAAAGAGCTGGAAATATTTATGTTTGCTTTAAGTATAGTAGGTGAGATTTAGGAATTAAGGTGGTGTTGGGTTTTTTTGTGGGTAGAGGAACTTAATTGAAACCTACCAAGGATCACTGAGAAATAAGTTAAACGGTAAAGGCAAGCTGTCTTTTCTTAGGTGAGCAGAAGAATCTTGTTCCACCATCCCTGTCTAGAAAACAGCTATTTTTTCTTCAGTTATTTTAAAAGAAAGAATTCTATGTTTTCCTTTCCCACTCCCTTGCTTTTTTTATCTGCCTTCCTCATGGTATCTGATGTACCTTACTGCTTCTACCACCATTTCAGAGAAAGATGGAGTTGGAGGTTTTAAACTGTGTAGCAATAGCAATAGCATTTAGGCCTATATACCATCCTCAGCACTCTCTGGGCAGTTTACAATGTTGCAGCATTATTTGCATATTGCTCCCAACAATCTGGGTCCTCATTGTAGCAACCTCGGGAGGATGGAAGGCTGAGTCAACCTTGTGCCAGTCAGGATCGAACTCCAGGCTATGGGCAGAGTTTGCCTGCAATGCAGCACTTTAATCACTGTGCCACCAGGGCTCCACAAGTATCAGTCTATGCCTAACTATACTTAGAGCTGGAAGTGGCATGCAGAACCATCTCTCCAGGCATGTGCAGCCATCGCCTGTTGCTCTTCCTGGTTCCAACGTGCTGGCAAGCTGGTCTTCATGCATGCAGGAATGCCAGAAACCAGAACAGGAGTTGCCCGGTGCACATGAGCATGCCTGGAAGATGATATTCCGGTTTCTGGCATGCATGTGTGTGTGAAGACCAGCTGGCTGGCACACATGTGCTGGAACATGGAAGAGCAATGGGAGCCGAGCTGCCAGCCAGGATGGGCGGGCTGGGGCTTCCCTCCCTCCCCTCCAGCCTGTGGCACCGACGCACATCCGCGATCCAGAGGGCTGGGTGCACAGGGCAGCGGGGCAGCATTTGCTGCCCGCTGCTCCTGCTGCCGCTGGGGGTGAAGGGCAGTGGCAGTTCTCGTGCTGCTGCTTCTGGCCAGGATGCTGGAGCAGCCAGGAGGAAGAGGAGGAGGAGCTGCTGTCAGGGAGGCGAGCTGCCCCAGGAGGGCTGGAGGAGAGTGCAGCTCCTCACACATGGAAATGCCACTGAGGGCCCACTCTCCGGCAGGGGAGCGGCTGCGGGGACTGGCCAGTCACTCCTGGCCCTTGCCCTGCCGCTGTTGCTCTTCTGGGCTGGTGGGGCTGCACAGGAGCTGAGTCCGCACGGGAGGAACATCTGTCCAGCACCGGGGTAAGAGGTGCAGCAGCCAGGAAGCAGTCACACTTGTTGAGCAGAAGTGGCGGGGGGGGGGACTGCACTGGCTTGTTCTCGGTGGCAGGATGGGGCGGCGCTTCATTCTGCCCAGAGTTGGGGTGAAGCTCTCCCGCCTGCTGGCCCCCCAGTCCGAGCCCTGGGAATGCTGACACTCCTTCCCTCCAAGGCCGGGAAGAGGCTCCTGCTTTCCAGCGAAGGGAAGTGGCATTCCCTGCCCAACGTTCTCCCTGTCCGGAGCTGTGGAACCAGGTCGTCGGGGATGTCCCGCCACCCCGACGGGACCAGGGGGGTGGGCAGGGAGGCACAAGGATCCCCAAAAGGCCAGGCGGAGCTGGCACATGCACCCTGGACAGCTGGCCTTTGAGCGCGCGTGTGCGCCAGAAACCGGAGGAGCAGGAGGCTGGCACACATGCACGTGCCATAAACCGGAACATAATCTGTTCTTCCGGTTTCTGGCACGCATGCTCCCATTTCAGCACTCGGTGCCAAAAAGGTTCACCAACACTGACTTAGAGTACTGAGTTGGGCCCTATCAAGCCTCTCCAATGATAATATGACATTCTTCCAAAGTCACATAAATTATCTCTTGGATCTTATACATCTACCTTATCTGATCTCTTTCTGCTTTCCTCATTCTTCCCAGTACCAGGTTTCTAGTTCATCATCCACTTATTTTTATTTTATTTATTTATTTAATCTAATTTTTATACCGCCCTTCTCCCGAAGGACTCAGGGCGGCGCACAGCCAAGAATAAAACAAACAAATATATAAAATTTAAAAGCAGTTTAAAAACATATTAAATTATTTGGCCCCAACATTGTTAAAAACAAAGCAACCTATTAAAATTAATGTTTAGGCCAGCCCAGCTTGTTGGAACAGTAACGTCTTGAGGGCACGGTGAAAGGTGCGTAGGTCAGGGATCATCCGTGTCTCCGGGGGCAATTCGTTCCAGAGGGAAGGTGCCCCCACAGAGAAGGCTCTCCCCCTGGGGGTCACCAGTCGACATTGTTTGACTGACGGCACCCTGAGGAGTCCCT
>JANHZT010006267.1:68504-81492 GCA_032468215.1 Stegonotus admiraltiensis
TGTAAGCAGCCCTGAGTCTCCGGAGAAGGGCGGCATATAAATCAAAGCAAAAAATAAAAAATAAAAAATTATAGAGGATACCAATGGGGTTGTCAATAGAAGAGGACAAGAATGAGCATTTTGCTGCCTCAGGGAAAGGATTTGTTCTGAAGTAATGGGAGAAACTTCTTGATGGTCAGAACAATTGACTACAAAGCCACCTACCTACAGTAGTGGCATGCTGAGCTATCTCTTGCTGGAGGCTAAAAAGTCATCCCTTGAAGCTTTTTTAAGCACAGGTTTTGCTGTGTTGCTACTGTTTGGACTACATAGCCTATAAAGTGCCTGCTCCTTTTAACAATCTTCGGTGCCAATTTAGCACCTTCAAAGTGGGGCTTACGATTGCATATTTGAATGCAAATGAAAAGCTCCCTCCGTTTGGAAAGCTAGCATCTTAGCCTACTAGGCTGGACTCTTCTTCCCCCTTTTTCCTGATATGTTACTTTTTTTTTTTATGAAAAGGCTGTTGTTTGAATTGGATAAAACATCCATACCTGTATTCCTATAGCTGGGAATATATGATATTAACAGCCACTTTCTTTGTGCCTTCAACTCTATCAGTGCAGAAAATACAGGTGCCCTGTTCCTTCAGATTCTTTTAGAAGAATGAAAAAAAATTGAGCAGTTCTGAAGATGGGGCTGGTGCCCTCCAGCATAAGACGGGAAGGTGTAGGCAGCGTCCTTCTGTGGAAAGATTTAAAGACTTCAGAGCTTAAAAGCTTAGCTATAATGAGCTGTTGGATATTGTCACCGAGACTGGTGCTTTGTCTGATATACTGCAATGGCCCCTCAGTGGCTTCCTGATTCTTGATGTAGGGAATTGCCTATGTGCTGTTTCTCTCCAAGGTCTTTTCACTGGGGATGCTGGAAAATTATGGTTGCAAACATTCATGGTTTACTGACATAAAGGTAGTCCTCGACTTAGGACCAATTGCTAAGTGACCATTTGAAGTTACAACGGTCCTCTCTGGGGTACTTACGAACCAGTTCTGAAGTTTTGACAGCTCCTTCTATGATCACATGACTTGCATTTCAGGTACTCGGTGATCTGCCTGCATTTATGGTTATCTGCAGCATCCTGTGGTCTCGTGACTGCATTTTATGATGCTTTTGTCAAAACCCGGCATTTATTTCTGGCTTTCGGCAACACCAGCCCAGAGCGAACAATTGGTTCTCTTACTGACCTCTTCCTTCACTTAATGATAACAGCAGTTGCTTTACAACTGCCTCTGTCAAGCACAGGAAAATCAGGAAGCCCAGCTTGCTTAAAATGAATGTAAAGATTTATTGCAAGCTCGTGCTCTCTACAAGAATCTGAACTACTAATGGTCAAAGCAAATTGGTGGTAGGTAAGAGTCAAAGGAATTCAAGGTGGGCTGGACTTAGATCTCTTGTGAGTGAGTACGAAAGGACTTGGGACTTATGACACATTTGTTCCCTCCCTCAGGCTCAACCTGGTCATCTCCTACAACCTCATTCACTTAACAACTGCCAAAAAAGGTCATAAAATCAGGTCGGTCACATAGGTTGACCCCCTTTGCAACCGTCACAACTTACAACCATAATCAGCAGGCTCAATTACAGTCGTAAGTCAAGGACTACCTGTACACTGATCACCCTGCTAGTCTCACTGTTGTGATGGATGCTGGAAGTTGTATTCAGCTACATCCAGAGGGCTGAAGCTTCCCATCCCTGTGTTAAGAGTGGTCAGTATAAGTATATGTGATGTACAGACCAGGATTAACTGGACAGGTCATCTGTTTGGAGCCCCAAGTATATGCTGGAACATCATCATCCAGAAGTTCAGGCCATAAGAGTAAAATTGATTTGCAAGTGGTTTACCTAGATCCATTGATGCAGTTTTCTCACCATGGTATGACTGTAATGTACCACTGCTTTCTTTCAGGATTTATTCAGTATCCCACCTAGCCCTTCTCTGCATCTGACCACCTCCTCCTCCGCTTCAAAAAAAAAAAAGGGGGGGGGTGAAGATTCTGGTATTGTGTCCAAGCTATGCAATGTTTTTGAGAAGGAGGTGTGCCTGGTGCTAATTTTTCACAAAATTCACTGGGGTGTTTGAAAATAATCTTTGCATCTTTACAGCTCTTGTAGTTTTTAATTACATTTCTCCCCACTACTGGATTTGTTTGCATTTACTGTTGCTTTCCTTGTTTGCAAAATATTTGCATCTCGCCTTGGAACCATTGGTGAAAGGTGACATATAAACTGCTTAAATGAATAAAATGCTGCCATTGCTGACTTCTCTGATTCCATGTAAAGTGGAGCTCAGGTGTGGTACTAATAAAAAAAGGAAGCGATAAGGATACCAAAGGAAGTTTGAGACTGAGGGAAGGACACAGTGCAATACGACCTGGGATAACTGCAAATAAGTTAGCAACAAGTGGCAAAAACCATATTCTGCCAATGCCTCTGCGCAAAATCATTAATCTGAATCCGGAATCAGGAGAATCTATTATCCTAAATTAATTCTGTGTAGTGCAGTAGCTAGACTCTTGAGAGTCCCTTAGACTGCAAGGAGATCAAGTCAGTGAGTCCTAAAGAAAATCAACCCTGATTGTTCTTTGAAAGGACAGATAAAGAATAGCATAGCAATAGCATTTAGACTTATATACCGCTTCACAGTGCTTTACAGCCTTCTCCAAACGCTTTACAGAGTCAGCCTATTGCCCCCAACAATCTGGGTCCTCCTTTTACTGACCTCAGAAGAATGGAAGGATGAATCAACCTTGAGCAGGTGAGAATTGAACTGCCAAATTGCAGTCAGCCGGCAGTCAGCAGAAGTAGCCTGCAGTACTGCATTTTAACCACTGCGCCACCATGGCTGAAGCTCAAATACTTTGGCCAACAAATGAGAAGACTCATTGGAAAAGGCCCTGATGTTGGGAAAGATTGAAGACAAAAGGAGAATGGGACGACAGAGGACGAGATGGTTAGATAGTGTCATCGATGCAACAAACATGGGTTTGAGCAAACTCCAGGAGACAGTGGAGGGCAGGAGGGCCATGGAGTTGCAAAGAGTCGGACATGACTTAACAACTAAACAACAACAAAAATACAATGGCTAGTATTTTAACCTTTTATTTAACTGGTATAATATAAGAGCTGCGGTGGTGCAGTGGTCAGAGTGCAGTACTGCAGGCTACTTCTGCTGATTGCTGGCTACCTGCAATTTGGCAGTTCAAATCTCACCAGGCTCCAGGTTGACTCAGCCTTCCATCCTTCCGAGGTGAAAATGAGGACCCAAATTGTTGGGGGCAATACGCTGACTCTGTAAACTGCTTAGAGAGGGCTGTAAAGCCCTGTGACGTGGTATATAAGTCTAAGTGCTATTGCTAAGTGGTATAATGCCCTGGGTTTACATATATGATTTGTGAACCATAACAACTACCGGTAGGTTAAAATGTAATGCTAGGTGAAAGCTCAGTATATCACATTATGGCACAATCTGATTAAGAGCTTGATTATTGAAACAGAAAGGCTAGTGTACTTGTTTTTTAGCTACAGAAGAAACAATGGCCTTTGGGGCTGTTCTGCCACTGTGATGTTTGCGAGTACCATATTTCAAAAGAGTGGACTAAGGAAATGAAAATATAATTTTTTTGAAAGCTGTATTTCTTGCCAGTTTCCCAAGGCCAATCTCAGCCCATGGCAGTGCCGATTTAAAATTCTGTTATTAAAGCATGGTGGACTGAAAGCCAGATTTGGATCCTGATACAGAAACGCTCCTGACATGACATTCAAGGCAGCTGGAGCAGCACTGAGAAACCCAGATCCATCTGGCAGTAAGCCCATTCATACAACTGCTTTGCCCCGACACAACTCCATAGCTGCAGGGAGGGAATTGAAACGTGTGATTGCCACAGGTGGAGTCCAGTGGTCAAGGAAACTGGGTCTCGGTGTTGAGGGAGTGAGGAAGGAGAATTGAGCTTCATTTAGAGTTGATTGCAACTATGCATAGGCATTACTGCATACTTAACACTGCAAAGGGGTCGATGGGTAAGTTTAGGTTGCAAATGGCTGGAGGTGGGCCAAGGCACACACCACCCAAATCCCTACTGCACATTGTGCAGTGGTTGCATCCTGCATGCTGATTGGTTGATTGGACTTCCTAAAACACCGGGAGTGTTTGAGCGCCCCCTAGCCAGAATGTTAACATTTGCAGATATAGAAACGCAACAGCTATGCAACCGTCTCCCAAATGACAGACAGATACGTTCCCTGACGTGCAGCAACCAAGAAGTCTAATCCTGGCTATAGGTCCCTCGCCCAGCAGTAGTTTTGCTGAATTCTTCAATTCCATCCACAATTGGGTGACCATTTGAACCAGGAAGACTTTGGGGATAAGAGGATAGGGCAAAAAGGGTAGTCGGAGCGCTAATTTCTACTGCTAGCAAGAAAGAACCTCCTTCATCTCTGTGCCTTGGTTTGGTTTTTTTTTAATCCCTTCTGAAGTGGACTTCTGAGCAGCCCTTCCCCCAAGAATCCAAAGACATTAATTAGAGTTCTCCAGACACCTCCTCCTCAGCAAGTGGCAAAGGAGGTGACTGATATGACTGAGATCCACTGCTTTGCTGCTGCCAGGAACCAATCCCTTCATCCAAATAGGGATTTCTGCTTTGGTTCCAGTTCAGGGATGTCAAACTCGATTTCATTGAGGGCCGCATCAGGGTTGTGTTTGACCTCGGGGGACCATGGCCAACTCAACATCTCTCATCGAAGCTCCTGGAAACAGTGAAGGACCGGCCCGTGGTTCCTCTGCCAGCGAAAATGGAGCTCGGGAGGGCCGCTCTCGGCATCCCCAGGCTCCATTTTCACTGGCAGAGGGCTGCAGGAGGCCATCATCGCCGAAAATAGAGCCCAGGAGGGCCACGCACAACCCTCTCAAGCTCTGTTTTCTCTGGCAGAGACACTGTGGGCCGGTCCTTCACTGTTTCCAGGGCAGCCCCACGGGCCATATCTAAGCACCCCATGGGCCGGATTTGGCCTGCGGGCCTTGAGTTTGACACCCTTGTTCTAGTTCCATGTTTTCCTCCAGTGGGAAGGACCATGTATGGCTGTTTTACCTACTGGAGCATTTATGAGTCGGCTTCATGCAGGATTCCTCCAGAGCCTGGGCCCCAGAGAGCTCTAGCAATCTGCGGCCTTGCAGCTTCACACTTGCCTTGTGCCTCAGCCTCACCACCACCACCACCACCACACCTCAATTCTCTACATGTGATGTCCATCCCGAAAGATTTTTGTCACACAGACGCTGCGCATGCTCAAGGAGGGCAGGATTTTTGTGGCTTAAGACATGACAGCCTTGAGAGAATAACACAATTAAAGACTTTTGTGGCCTTCTCAAGGCAATGCAGGCTGCCCAGCCGCCTTTTAATGGGCTTCTGCGCTCCCCTGAGCAGGTGTTGACACATTGCTCAGTGACTTTTTTGCACTGACTGCCATGAGGTAAATCCTGCACTTGGGCTTCCTTGAAGTGGAGCTGAAATAAAGCCGCTCTCCCCACATCTCTATTCAGTGTCTTGGAATACCATCAAGAGACCTTTTAGCATAATATCCAGACTCCCTATCAGTAAAGAAGACATTTGTTTCACAATCCTGAAATTTAGAAAGCCGAGTGCTTGTGGTAACTTTTTTTTTTTTGGAGCTCTAGCTCAACATAAGCACGAATGTACACTGCAAAGGAGCAGAACACGGGTAGTCCTCGACTTAAGACCACAATTGAGCCCAAAATTTCCAAATTTTGCCCCATTTTATGACCTTTCGTGTCCCTGTTAAATGAATAACTGCAATGGTTAAGTTAGTAACCCAGTTGTTAAGGGAATCTGGCTTCCCCATTGAGTTTGCTTGTCAGAAGGATCGCAAAAAAATGACCCCGGCCCACTGCAATTGTCATAAATATGAGTCAGTTGCCAAGAGTCTGAATTTTGATTACGTGTCCATTGGGGATATCTCAGTGGTTGTAAGTGTGAAAAACGGTCATAAGTCACTTTTTTCAGTGTCCTTGCAACTTTGAATGGTCATTAAACGAACTGTTGTATGTCAAGGACTACTTGTAGCGCTTGTAAGCACCGTTCTTCTCCAGCATTGGTACGTTGGGAACAACCATAGTTTTCTTTGGATTTAAACACTAGGGAAGCCTATCAAATAAAAGATTTCATTATTCATCAGATAATGAAAACAAGATGAGATTTGCAATTGGAAACAGTTAAGATATTGTTGCGGCGTAGTATATATTGTTGTGGCACAATTCTTTTTCACAGGGCACTTCCTGCTTCAATGTACCACTGCCTTGAGCTCCAGAGAGAAGTTCTCCCTGGAAGGGATTCTTTCCTCACCCAATCCCCCAGGCCCTTGGTTCTCCTAGCAATGTTGGCTTGGTCGGGGAAATGTGCTTGAATGAATTATGTCATCGGAGGTCACAATTGTTTGTGGCTGTGGGTAATTGGAAACTTCTCCCAGTTTTTAATCTGTATATAGCCCTTAGCAGCAGCACTTCAACTTATATACCGCTTGTACATCTTTTAACATTGCCATTTCCCTTCTACAGTTTTGACTCAAATGGCCTCTGGATTTTCTTTTCTTATAAAGTGTGAAATATGAGAGAGGGACACAGAGGTGGGTCCCACATAATCTTACCACTGGTTCACCGCACACTGAAAATGTGAGCATGCGTGCGAAAACCTTCAGCGCATGCGCGTGGCCTTTGGTGCATGTGCTTTGCTTTCGCACGCAGCTTGCATGCATGCGCATGGCTTAGAAAACCATGGCTAAATAGGATGGTATAGCGCCAGGGTGGGTGAGCGGGGCCACCCGCAGGTCGCCACGACCGGTTCACGTGAACCGGCCCGAACCGGCTGAATACCACCACTGGAGGGGCAAATATTTGCAATTTATTTTCCCTTCTTTCTTTTTTTTTTTAATCAAGGGAAGAAAAGGCTGGGTTTCCACATGGACATGGTGAAGCTGAGATGGCAAGAAAAAGTGCTGAAATGAGCAGAGTTGAGCTGGCTATTATCTTGAGTTCAGCAATCAGCCAACAAGAGAAAGCAGAAATTGGCTGGTGGTTTTGTGCAAACTCTAGAGCAGCATTTCTCAAGCTTGATAACTTTTAAGCTGTGGGAACTTTAAGAAGTGTGGCTGGCTGGCTGGCTGAGGAATTCTGGGAGTTGAAGTCCACATATGTCTTAACATTGCCAAGGTTGAGAAATACTGCTCTTGAGCCACAGATTATCAGAATGCCCATGCTCAGTCTGAATAGGTCTGCAAATAGTTAAAATCAATTCAATTTTGGAGGCATTTTAAGATTGCCCGAAAAGGACTGTTAAATATTGTAGAATCTGGAAGACCTCTAAAAAAATTAGAGGATGGAACAAACATAATCATTTGCTATCATTTCACTAATAAAAAATCGAGTGTACTTGCATCACCCCTGTTTTATAATAGGATTTCTCTTTGAAGTCCTACTACTTCTGTTGTATTGCATATTAGTGAAATCTTTCCTCTGCCTCTGATACTCAAATATTCAGTACTCTTCGTTCTTGTAAAAGAGACAGGGCTAACCTTCCAGAAATGATGGGTAACAATTCCCATCATAGAATTGTGGTCCAATTCTTCTGGAAAGCATTAAGTTGAGAAAGGCTGGGAAAGCATTACTATTATACAATGAGATGGGGGAGCCCAACCTCGTAGTATCAGAGTACAATTCTATCTACTCCATGCTAAGGTATTTGTCTATGTGTACTCTAATAAACATTAGGATTAAATTAATTGTAATTAGATACCGCTGAAGTAACCCCCCCCCAAATGTAGTATTTCTTGTTGATGTTGGTGAGAACATCTTGTGGATGTTGGTGAGAATTAACTGCAGCTGACTTACCCAGCAAAAACCCAATAAAAATGTTCGCTTGTCATCCAGTGATCCTTAAACACTAATTTCCCTCCAGGTTTTGGATTAGAATGGGTCCTTTAAATTGTGTGTGTGTGTGTATGTGTGTAAGAGAGAGAGAGAGAGAGAGAGAGAGAGAAGTTTAGTTGCTCCCTCCTACAAAGTTGTCTTCTGAAAAGTTTTTTTTTTTTTGCAAAGCCACAGAGCTTAGAATTGTAGTGAGCAAATATATATGATAGACTGAAGAGTTTTCTAGATTTGTCACGTCTATGGAGATTCTCAGTCACCCACGTCATGATTATCCCAAAGGTGCTTTTTCAAGAGGCAACTGGACTTCCTTGTTTTTCTTTGAAGACGTTTTGCTTCTCATCCAAGAAGCTTCTTCAGCTCTGATTGGATGGTGGAGAATGGAAGGATTTACACTTCTTGCAGACAGCTGGTCATTTGCATTCTTTTAGACTAGAGCATAGTTGAGGTCACTTGGAAGTTTATCTGTGTCCTCAGGGTCACCTGAGTAGTGCAAATAGGTGTGGAGCCTTCTTGGAGCTGCTGAACGGACTGTGTTGTAGACTGAAAATAGATGACCTCATATTCCATGCCCTCTGTTGAGAGGGGGCTGTTCAATTTTGACATAGATGGTCTCTTTGATCCCTCTTTCAAAGATTTGTCATGTTTTTAACAGAAAGGGATTGGGAAGAACTTTTAGAAGTGATAGGATTGCCAGCTAATTATAGCTGCTGCTTTTCTCCCTACAAATGAAATAAGATTGAAAATAGATATTATAGCATTTCAATACATCACACTATTACATCACCATGAAATAAGCAGTGTTGAGAGTTATTGGTTTGCCGGAATTGTAATTGATTTTGGGACCAAGTGAGCAGCTGAAGCCAGGTTTGCTCCATTCCGGTCCTAACAACAATTTCATGATAACACCTTTCTTAAGTCAGGAGCTCTTTCTATACGTTGGGACCTAGAATTCCAAGCTAGCATGAAATCTCTGCATTTCTGAAAGGTGTGAGGTTGAGGAGGGTGGAATTACAACCATGTGTGGACTATCAGATCCCAATTTTAGTGGGCATGAATGGATGATGAACAATGGGAAATAGCAGGATGTTGAGGACAATATGTTCTTCCAATGAGGCTTTCCTTATCTTACTGCCTATAATGCATATAAGTCATTTCATTTATAGAGATAAGGGAGGAGGGGAAGGAATAAAAAGATAGGATTATGTAATGGTATATGAGAAAGACGTATGGTCTTTCTGCTGCCTACGGAATGGTCAGATAAGAGAGGACATAGCCTGCAGCTGCATATTGGGTGGGGAAAGAGGGACTTCCCTAGCTTCTTAAACTGTAAAGGAGACAGCAGGAGATTTGCCTTTTCAGACCTGCAAGATTCTGTTCATGTTGCCTTACAGTAAAGTGGAATTTGCTCATCTGGTTGCATTGCCTGTCTGATCTACCAGGGAAGGCTGACAGTTTAGATCAGTGATGGCTAACCTTTTTGCTGTCGGGTGCCAAAAGAGGGGGGAGTGCGGGGGGTTGCACGTACACATGCCAACATCCATAATTCAGTGCACCCCCTGCACTCCCCCCACTTATGGCCCAGTGGGCCCGGTAGGCCTGTTTTTCACCCTCCCCAGGCTCCAGAGGCTTTCTTGGAGCCTGAGGAGGGTGAAAACGGCCTTCCCCACCCCTCTGGAGGCCGGAAATGGCCCATTTCCCGACTTCTGGAAGGTCCGAAAATCAGCTGGCCGGTGCACGCATGCACGCTGGAGCTGAGCTAGGGCAATGCTCGTGTGCCTACAGATATGGCTCTGTGTGCCACCTGTGGCACGTGTGCCATAGGTTCGCCATCACGGTGTTAGGTGCTAAAATCAGAAATGTACTACTGACCAGAGGTGGGCTGCACATAATTTAACAACCGGTTTGCCCAGAATCGAAAATGTGAGTGTGTGCACTTGCTTCGCTCATGCATGCGCACCTTGTGCACATGTCCGCTGCGTCAAAAACACAGTGATTGTATAAGATGGGATAGCGCCTGGGCAGGCCCAGCCGCTGGCCGTAACTACCAGTTCACCTGAACCAGTCCGAACTGGCTGAATCCCACCCCTGCTACTGATGTCAGGAACTAGTTTTAAATACCCCTTTTTTTGTTAGCAGCAAAGAAAGGCCATGGTGGATGCTGGCTTGGCCAGTGATAGTTTAGAGAAGTCTCTTGGAGTTTTTGGCCAGAGTTAAGTTAGTGTTCTCCACCTACCCTTGAGAGAGCAGAAAACTGTGCTGGCATGAATTAAGCTGCCTCTCTTGCCTCTGTTCAAAATCCCCAGCAAAAGATGCTATGGTGGTTACGTGTGTGCAGTGTGTGATAGCTAAAGATGTTGGTTGATTCCTTTCTCTTTTCGGCACATTATCAGCCAGAGGGAAAAGTACCAGCAATTAAGTCACAGCATTGCAGCAGGAACGGGATGAGTCTGGCTGCAAGATACTGTCTGTCACCTCTAGGTTCTTTCCTGTAGCCCTCCTACTAAACATATCCTCGTGTAACCTGAACCGAGTAAAATAAGGTTACACGTCATGAAAGGAGCTGACTCAGAAGCAGCACTTTTATTTAAGGTTCCCCCTTTCTTTCATTTCTTTATACAGGCAACAAATGATAACTTCCATACTCTTCCGCGTTCATGCCACAATTATGAGCAATGGTCATGTAGTGGTTAGAATGCAGTATTGCAGGCTAACTCTGCCGACTGCCAGCAGTTCGATTCTGACTGGCTGAAGGTTGACTCAGCCTCTTTAGCTTATCCATCAGTAAAATTAGGACCCAGATTGTTGGGACGGCAATATGCTGACTCTGCTTAGAGAGGGTTGTAAACAGTGGTTCTCAACCTTCCTAATGCCACGATCCTTTAATGTAGTTCCTCATGTTGTGGTGACCCCCAACCATAAAATTATTCCTAAGACCATTGAAAATATGTGTTTTCCAATGGCCTTAGGCGACCCCTGTGAAAGGGTCGTTCGACCCCCAAAGGGGTCCCGACCCACAGGTTGAGAACCACTGGTTGTAAAGCACTGTGAAGCGGTATATAAGTCTTAAGTGTTATTGCTATTATGCCATTTCAGCCTGATGCTAAACTGGTAAGGACCATAGAGTTCAACAATGTATAGTTGTCCTGGCTAAGCAACTTAGAGTGATTACACAATTCTAATAGACTAAATTTACCAGTTGCCAGTTGCTTTACCATGGAAGATTTAAAATAATAATGACCTTAATGTGTTGTACTATAACATGGGTGTCGAACATGATAGCGTCACATGACGCATCACAACATTTTTTGCCTTTGTGGAGCTGGGCTGGGCATGGCCTGTGCTTGATGCATCTGGCCCACAGGCTGCCAGTTTGACACCCCTGTGCCTTAAGGATAGAGGTGCTTGTAGTATGTGTAGGAATTGAATTATACAGTGAGAGGGAAATGGCCACTTTATGGTACAACACAACCAGCTTTTGAAAATCAGATTTAATGCTAAACCTGTGCTTATAAATCACCTGATTGCCTGACAGGTGAGTTTTGTGGTGCAATAGTTGTGTTCCTCTTTCTGCAAGGTATCACTTTCTTTCCCAAACCTGTTTAGACTGATTATAACTGGCTAAACTGCAAACGCCACATATAAGTTGCCAAACAACTGCTGTTGGCATGGTGGTTTCCTTATTTACAGCCTGTTGTTCCCCTAAAAGTTGAAAATTAACCGTATATCAATCTGTAAGAGGGTTGAAAGCAGTGGTGAAATCCAATTTTTGGTTCTGTGGGCATGGCTTGGGTGGGCGTGGTGTGGCTTGGTGGGCATGGCAGGGGAAGGATACTGCAAAACCTCCATTCCCACCCCACTCCATGGGAAGGATACTGCAAAATCCCCATTCCCTCCCCACTCCTGGGGGAAGGATATTGCAAAATCTCCATTCCCACCCCACTCTGGGGCCAACCAGAAGTAGTATTTGCCGGTTCTCCAAACTGCTCAAAATTTCCGCTACCAGTTCTCCAGAACCTGTCACAACCTGCTGGATGTCACCCCTGGTTGAAAGCAGATTTGAACATTCATCTCCCTAATCACTATGAAGGTTGTGGTGCTAAAATGACTAACTTCTTAACCTGCAACTTCCATGCTGAATGAATGTGATGGGAACTGTAGTCCACACATGGAGGGCATTGGACTGAAGAAAGTTCCAAAAGTTGTTAGCTTTATTCTGAATGCAACTACTGGGAACACATTCTTTTTACTTAAGTGGGTTTTATTTAATAGTAAGCATGCATAGCGTTAGTTACGTCCGGTTTGCAGATGTAACTCATATCTCTTTACCAGTGGCTAAATACACACATAATCATACAAGCTGCATTCAAAGTAACCTATTTGGGTGTTACTTGAATCCTACATTTTTTCTCCAGAAATGGCTGACATCCCATAAGCTCTTGCGCATGAGAGTGCTGACAAACTTTCCCTCTTTGCTGGATAGCTGTAACCATGGCTAGATCGTTGAAGTCAATCCCTGCCTGTGAAGAGAGTTCTGTGCTGCCACCCATAATTCTGCAAAGAAGGTTTCCCTTTTCAACCCCCACTTTTCTCTCTCTCTCTCTTTTTCTTGGAAGATTCTATAGACAGGATGGGGCCAGGATCCAACCCGGGTCGATTACAAGTCATTCCCTGAGGATGGGCTCCAGCCAGAGGTGGGCTTCAAAAATTTTAGCAAGGGGTTCTCTGCCTGGTTGCTGGTTGGGCAGGGCCCTGGTGTGTGTGGCCTAGTTGGCCTCCTGCACCATGGCCGGGGGGGGGCAGTTTTGCCCTCCCCAGGCTCCGGAGGCCCTCTGGAGACTGGAAACAGGCCTTCCTGAACTTCTGGCCTTCCTGAACTTCCAGTAGACCTGTTTTTCACACACATACACACACACACACACACACTCACCCCGAGCCTCCATACCCTGCACTTACCTGCATCCAAAACAGTAAGGAACACTCGCGAGGCAGATAATATGTTTCGTATACAACTGT
>JANHZT010006267.1:110967-124928 GCA_032468215.1 Stegonotus admiraltiensis
TTTATGGTTGGGGGTCACCACAACATGAGGAACAGCATTAAAGGGTCGCGGCATTAGGAAGGTTGAGAACCACTGCTATAAGATGTAGGATGTCTAAGTGGATCCTTGAATGATCTAACTAGCTATCTGGCCATACTGTACAGGACCATATACATTTTGCAATACATCATCATCATCTTTCAGCAAAGCCAAACTGACTTGGAATATCTTGGAAGTTAATAACATTGATTGCCCATTCCTGATGTACAGTAGTAGAACTTTCCCCCTTTTGGCTTGTTGCTATCCTTATTTTTCTTTATTTTTCATCTTTTGGAACTGCCCATCTCCATTTAGAGCTTCATCTTCATCAGGAAATAGGCCCGTGACGGCGAACCTATGGCAAGTGTGCCAGAGGTGGCATGCAGTGCCCTCTCTGTGGGCACACAGGCTGTAGTCCCAGTTCAGCTGTGCCGTGCATGTGTGCACACCTCCCGCTGGCCAGCTGGTCTTTGGGTCTCTGCCACCCATGCGCAAGGGGCAGAGAGAGTGCAAGGGGGCCATGCTTGTATGCACAGGGGGTAGGGTGCATGCACGGTGCCGGGCACGTGTATGGGGTGGGGCGCATGCACGTGGGATGGGGCGCATGAGGGGGTCACATACACCTCTCATTTTGGGGGTTTGGGTGTATGAGCGCATTCACACACGCACACATGTGCGCATCCACACACGCATGTGTGCGCTTTGGGCACTTGGTCCAGAAAAGGTTAGCCATCACTGAAATAGGCAATGTTGAATCCTGTGTTGTATGGCTCTCAACTTCACTCTTTTCTGTTGGTTCCTTGGGACTCCTGGCCCTTGTCTTACCCAGGTGCCAAGTGAGAATATTCTGGATTCATTCTTCCTACAGCAGAATAATTTTTCCTATTCAGGTAGAATGACACCACCTGGTTTAATAAGGGAGTTTCCCTCCCCACTGAGCAGAACAAGATTCCCTTTATATATTCCTCTCTTTTATGGGGCTATGATGAGCGGTATCCTAACTTACAACTCTTTTGTTCACATGAGCATTGTAGCTGAATATTCTTAGGTAGGAAAAACTTATTAATACATTCCAGTGGTGAAATCCAATTTTTTTTACTACCGGTTCTGTGGGCGTGGCTTGGTGGGTGCGGTCTTGGTGGGCATGGCAGGGGAAGGATACTGCACCATTCCCACCCCATTCCAGGGGAAAGATACTGCAAAATCCCCATTCCCTCTCCAGTCCTGGGGAAAGGATATTGCAAAATCCCCATTCCCACCCCACTCTGGGGCCAGCCAGAGGTGCTATTTGCTGGTTCTCTGAACTACTCAAAATTTCTGCTACCGGTTCTCCATAACCTGTCAGAACCTGCTGGATTTCACCCCTGAATACATTCTGCTTTGAAAATTGGAATGAATAATATAGAAGTGAGGCAGTAGCCTATTCATCTACTGATTTTTTTTCTTATTGAATTGCTTTACATACGCACACACACAGAGAAACAAAAGTAATGAAATCTAAGGAAATCCTTACGATGTGATTCTGTAAAGTATTAGGGGTCAGCTATTGCCCACCTTACAGGTAGGGCTCCAGGTAGGTGACAAAAATCAGAGGCCCACTAGATGGTAGCAAGGGGTAGATACAATCCCTTTTTCTTTGCAACCCATGCCTGTAGTTCAGGATTATCAACATTTGGCAGGAAAGCCCTTTCCACATTTTATGGAATCTCATTATGATGGCTCACAATTGATCTTCAATATTCCACATAGAAGCCCTCAAAGCATGTAATAAAGTTTAGGAAGTTTGGTCTTTCCCTTCATTAGACAACCTTCATTGGTTACACCAGGGGTCAGCAATCTGCGGCTCTGGAGCCACATGTGGCTCTTTCACCCCTCCGCTGCGGCTCCCTGTCACTCAAACTATACGCCACAACCACCAATGTGTGACACCCGCTGGCACACAATTTATTAAGCTTTTCAACCCCCGGTAGGCCAACCATAGATAAATCCAAGAAAAGAACAGTTTCAGAAGACAAGAGAACATTTAATTCAACTACATATGCTAGTTTTGTGGCCGCTCGAGAAATAGTCAGGCACGGGAAGGGTTTTGTGGCTCCCCGTGTTTTCTTTTCTGTGGGAAAGAAGTCCAAATGGCTCTTTGAGTGTTTATGGTTGCAGACCCCTGGGTTAGGCAGTTTTAGTCCTTTAAAGAAAGCAATGGTTTTTCAAGCCTGTCTCTTATCTCCGTTCTGGTAATTGATGGTCTCCTCTTTTCCATCTATCTTTTAACAGAAAGCTACTGTATTCATTTTAAAAAATGAAGGTTGCACCATTTTTTGTTGGTAATTGGCGACATTTGGTTTTATCTTCTAGATTTCCCAGTATGGTAGGAGAACACTATACAGCTTGTGTGGTAGAGTGGGAATAAATTAATGAGTTAAACAGGCAATCATAGAATGTCGTGGAAAAGCAGCCATCTTTCTAATTTTCTCTCTGGATAAACGGGAGGCGTTTTCACCCAAATTCCATCAGGAAAATCGAATGCAACAACCCCATTATGGGTCTTGAGGTTATATTAAGAACATAATCCTTCGATATTACGTCGCTGACACTTGCTTTCGCTTTCAACGAGACAGATGGAAAGAAAATTCCTTCCTTCCACAACAGCGATCGCCGCAGATGCCCATTCTGAAGTCACCGCTTGCCAGACGTCAGATAATAAGTGCAAAGCAGAAGGAGCTTCGAGAGTAAAAACTACATCTCCCATAGTGCCTTTTGCACCCGGTAGTAGCTGGCAGTGGCGAAGGAAGAGCCACGCGTTTCCCTTCTTTCTTTTTTTTTCCTTTTCACCAGCTCAGCGATTTTCTTTGGTCTTTGGACTCACTTAAACGTGAGCAACAGCTTGTACACCACAGTTTGCACTTTCCTCGTCTTAGGCTGTTATGCTGTCTTTTCCTTTTAGGCACTTTGCAAAGGTAAGATGCGGTGCGAATGACAGACGGGGCTGTTGTGGAGGGGAAGAGAGCAAGTTGCTTTGCCCACTTGAAGTGGGAGCAGAGATGCGGAGAAAGAGGGGCAGCTGGTTCATTGATTAACTTCTGAGAAGCGCTTTTCAGCCGGCGGTCTTTGATGTTTGGGGCCTCTTGGGATGGAGAGCGGATGACTTGAATTGCAAAGAATCAGGGGATCTGACCTCAATGATCATTTTCCCGGCCCCCCAAGCCGCATGGAGGGTGGTGGGTTATTTAAAAAGGCCTAAGCTGTTCTCCACGCTCGGTTCAGTTTTTCTACTTCTCTGAACAGCAAAAAGTTTCGCTGCTCCAGGAAAGATCCATCTCCTCCTCCTCCTTTCCCCCCCACTTCATTTTATATCTTTTGTTTTGAATGGGACTGTTAAGTGTGCAAGTTTAGAAATCGGAGTTTCTTGGGTAAGGAGTTTATATGCCCGCCTGGGGCTTATAGCAGGGATCTGATAGCGGCACAGATCGTTGCCATTCTGCTACTCAATTATTATTTAATTCTGGCTAATAGCTCTTGGAAGCGGCACAGAGCAAGGCGAAGAGTTATCTTGACGTTCAGGACTGAGACACTATTATCAGCGGAAACCTCTCCAAGCGGTCACGCTTTGTTGGTTTTTATGGGCTAATTTTTTGTAACATCTCTTTTCTTTCACATACTGTCCTATCTGACATTGCAGCTTTGAAGAGAGGAATTACAGAATTGGTTAGAGCCTCCGGCCGGCAGGAAGAAAAGAACAGGGATAGATCAGAGACAAAACTAACTTTTTGCAGCTACTCTGTGACCTGGCTAAAGGTCCCTTGGCAGGAACACTGTTGTACCCTGGAACCGTCAATAAAATGACCCGCCCCTCTGAAAATTGCTCTCTGATTTGCCGACTGTTGATTAGATAATGTTATTAAAATTCTCCTTTTTAAAAAAAAAATCCCACCACAACAAAAAAAGATTAAAGCTTGTGTGGCAAATCTATCCTTGCAACCTGTCAAATATTCCTTTCCTTTAAAAAGGAATTTTATTTTTTTTTCCCCCTGGCAAACAGTGTTGGAACATTTCACCCTTAAAGCCAAACTTGATGCATTCTTAAGTTTTGCTACTTTGCTGATGCAACTTGTACGACGCTGTTGCATCATCTGCAGAGGAGATTGTGGTTGTCTGATAATCCCTTTAATAAAGAAAATGAAAGCCAATTTTTTTCCCCCTCAAGGTGCCCGTCATTTGTGGTAACAGCTTTACTTTGAAATGAATTTTAGTGGTGGGGATGAGGGAACCAGTCCAGCTTTGTAGGCACATATATGTATCCAGCAGTTCTTCCCTGACTGGATTTACCAGCTCAGCAGCACAAGCAGAGGCCTCAGAAGAGGCCTACTTGCCCATCTGCAGCACAGAGCCATCTCTGTCTTACCAGACCTTGAAATTGACTGTCCCTCTAGCTTTGTCTTTTGAGTTCTCACTCCATTGCTCATTCATTGAGTCAAGTGGCTAGAAATATCATTCCTTTTCTGAGTTCCATTTGGGTAAGATGCTGTAAGGAATGTAAATGCCATTCTGCAAATTCATTGAGACAACTTGGAGGAAAGTTGACTAGCTTCAGCAAATTTGGGTTGCATGCTTGCCGGTATATAAGACCGTGTTCTTTAATGTTAGCAGAAGTAATATTTTGCCTGTATGGCCCCCTTTCTCCCCCAATCTTCAAAAACTACCACTGTGCTCAATAGCTGTCCGATGACAGAAAATAGCAATTTAAATTTTTTGCTATCCATATGATTTGTGTGATGATAGTCTAGTTCTGACATGAACATAATTGCTACTGGTCACTGCTGCAAAAGCCAGCATGGCAGAAGGAGCGAGTTGGTCTGAAGATCTATGCTGGATCAATGTAACTTACTGGGTAATCTAGTCTTTACACCATTTTCCTCCAACCTCACAGCCTCCAGAAGCAATGGGCTCTCAATAAAGGAGAATATTTGTAGCTCAGGGTTGAAATGAGGGGTCTTTGGTGCTCTCTGAGCTTGTTTTCTTGCATATGTTTCATTACCCAAACTAGAGTAATAGGGTAATACCTAGTTTGGATATTGAAACATCTGCAAGAAAACAAGCAAGCTCAGAGAGCATCAAGGATCCCGCAATGGGCTCCGTTGACAATGCTCTTTGCACTATCGGGAGTTGCAATATTAATAATATACTGTATCTGGAGAATTCCAAGCAGTAGAAATCCGTTTAGGCAGTAATTCACAAACTTGAATGGCTCCAGATGCTTTTGGAATATAATTCCCATCATTCTTTGCCATTGCTTATGCTGATAGTAGAGCAGGAACATCTGAGGACCCAAGGGTGGAGATTACTGCCAAGTCTGGTTTGGCAGTATCTTTCATGTGATCTTAATTACATGAAGGAAGAATTGAACTGTACCCTAAACCTTGCAAAGACATCTTTGAGGAATGTGGCCCTTCCCTCATTGGTTTCGAAAAAGGAAAGTTACTTTAAACATACGGGGTTTCCTCAGGGATTGGGGAATATTTATATATGAGCAGTCTTTTCCTCAATAAATGAACAAGCATTGGCTCTTAAGATTGCTATCAATCATCTGGAGATACTTCACTAAACTTAAAAGTAGCCCTGCTGATCAGACCTAGGCCCATTTTAGTCCAGTGTTTTGTTTCTCACAGTGGTCAGTCTGATATCTTTGAGAGGCTCAGAGGCAAGATATTCCCCTCTTTTGTCATAATTCCCTTGCAACTCTCTTTGAAGGCACAACATCTTGCATATTATTATGAGTGATGATTTGGGAACCAGAACTCTCTGTTCCCAGAATGCTCTTTTCCTGCCTATGAAGCTTTTTTCTATAAGTATTTTACTGCTTTGGAAGACTTACCTCTTTGTTGAGTTGTTCCCTGTCCAAAATTATTCCGTTCCTTCTGTCAGATAATAAGCTCAAGGTCCCATTCTGAGATGAACTAAGAAGAATGGGACTAGTAAGAAGGATTTTTCTATGGTAGCCCTTCCACTGTGGAATCTGTTGTCCTTGGAAATATGCTTGGGTCCCTCAATCCTGGTTTACAGGAAATCTCCAAAACCTTTTTATAAATAAGACTTTGTTTGTCTTGGTGCCTGGTGAGGGGAGAGGAAAATCATCTTATTTAAGCCAGTCATTTTTCCTCAGACTTTTCCTAATTTCATGCTTTCTTTCCTTATTAAAAAAAAAAATACTTGGTGGTGCGCTGGTTAGAATGCAGTACTGCGGCTACTTCTGCTGACTGCTGGCTGCCAGCAGTTTGGCAGTTCCAATTTCACCAGGCTCAAGGTTGACTCAGCCTTCCATCCTTCCGAGGTCGGTAAGATGAGGACTCAGATTGTTGGGGGCAATAGGCTGACTCTGTAAACCGCTTAGAGAAGGCTGTAAAGCACTGTGAAGCGGTATATAAGTCTTAAGTGGTATTGCTATTGATATAATCATTGGTCCTATGGGATGGAACTATTTGGCATTCTTATCCCACAACCCCTGGAGCTATAAAGTTCTCTATCCTAGGTGGCCATTTCAAATATGTATTAATGGGGTTTCCAGTAAAGGATTTTGCTTTCTGTAGATAATATACAGTATGTTTATACAATTTTTGAAGAATTAGTTGTTTTTTTGACTGGGATGGCCTATGCTGGCTCTTTTGTGATCCTGTCTGCTCTTTTACCTTTTCAGCCCCTACAAAGATGCTGCCAGGCAAGGGGAAGTCTGCGGGCCCAACACAGCAAGGCAGCTGCAGCTTCTTCCAAGGAGGCCTCAGGCTGGACCGGGCAGGAGAGCTTGGCAGAGAGTGACCCTGAGATGTGGGATTTGGTACAGCAGGAAAAAGATCGCCAGTGCCGGGGTCTAGAACTCATTGCCTCAGAGGTGAGCGAGAGAAGAAATCTTCTTCCTCAGCCTTGGGTTGAAGATGAAGTAGATGCATTTTACTTTGGATCCTTCCAATGAGGGAATGTTATCATCTTCCTTGATACCTAAAAACATATACAGGTAATCCTCAACTTACAACAGTTCATTTAGTGACCATTTGAAGTTACAATGGCACTGAAAAATGACCGTTTTTCACACTTATGACCATTGCAGCATCCCCATGGTCATGTGATTTACATTCAGTTGCTTGACCACTGACTCACATATATGACGGTTGCAGTGTCCCGGAGTCATGCGGTCCCCTTTTTGCGACTTTATGACCAGCAAAGTCAATAGGGAAACCAGATTCACTTAACAACTGGGTTACTAATTTAAGAACTGCAGTGATTCACTTAACAGCTGTGGCAAGAAAAGTCTTAAAATGGGCCAAAACTCAGTGAACAAATTTCTCACTTCGCAAGCTAAATTTTGGGCTCAATTGTGGTCGTAAGATGAGGACTACCTATATTCAGCAGAGGCTTAGTTACTTTACTTCATAATGACAAATGCACCAGATCTTTAAGAGTACAAATTAAGAAGTTTCAGTTGTATTTTTATTGTGTCCATCACACTTCCTGGTACAGTAGCAAATCAGATGTTTCTTGAAAACCAACGAACAATCTGCAAAGGTTATAGATGTCCATCCTTTCATGGAAGTGTTCTTCCCCCTGCAATGGATATATTATTGCAGAGCACGGCTAATACCCATCAGTAGACTGGCCTGATGTCTGTTCATTTGTCTCAATCCAGTAAATTTTTTAGAATGTGGATTGAAAGTCTGTAGTTCAACTTTTTGCAGCTCCCTAGAGAAACTTATTGGGATTGCTGTTCTGTTGTTGATTTAGGTTCTCTATTTGCAAAGTAGTGTATCTTAAAAAAATAGTTGCAAGAATTATACATTCTGTAATGTCTTTCCTATTGTCTTGTAAAATTAATGGATGGAGAAAGGATTATAATTGCCTTTAACTAGAAACCAGCAACATATTTTTCATACTACCTAGCCAAAGTTTAAGCAACCCCAAAATATTATTTCTCTCCCGATTGGGAATTCTCCTCTTCTACTATAGGGTGTCCTGCCTAAGTAGAGGGTTGGACTGGAAGACCTCCGAGTTCCCTTCCAACTCGGTTACTCTATTCTATTCTATTCTACTAGAGATTCACCCTCACCTGATATTGCTTGCTTCCAAAGTGGCCGTTACAGCACTGGCTCCACTTGATCTTCCCATTGTGTTTAACTGAATTAATCTGTTGCTCCATAAAATATGGCATTTTTCTTCTTTAGCATAAGAGAACCAGAAATGTCATTGAGGTTCACTTTCCTTTTTCCCCCCCATTCAGCACTTCCTTTTTTCTCTTTCCTCAATTTCAGAATTTCTGTAGCCGGGCTGCCTTGGAAGCTCTGGGGTCGTGTCTCAACAACAAGTATTCAGAGGGCTATCCAGGCAAGAGGTAGTGTACTTTATTACGGGACCAAAAAAGACCTTAATAGATTGGGATGGGCAGACATGAGAATAGATATAAAAAGAGATTGCCTGAGTTTGCCTCAGCAGTTTGCCTTAGAATACTGTAGTCTTTGATTTACAACAGTTTGCTTAGTGACTGCTCAAAGTTACAACAGCACTGAAAAAAGTGACTTACGATTATTTGTCACATGACAGTTGCAGCATCCCTATGGTCACATGATCAAAATTCAGATGGTTGGCAACTGACTCATACATATGATGGTGGCAGTATCCTGGAGTCATGTGATCCCTTTTTGCGACTTCTGTCAATAGAGAAACCAGATTTACTTAACAACCAGGTTATCACCTTAACAACTGCAGTGATTCACTTAACAACAGTGGCAAGAAAGGTTGTGAAATAGGGCAAAACTCACTTAACAAATATCTTTGTTTAGCAACAGAAATGTTGGGCTCAAATTTTTAAATTTTCAAATTATCTAAATTCTATGCAAAGATCTTAATTGTTGATCCA
Source organism: Stegonotus admiraltiensis (assembly GCA_032468215.1). NCBI lineage: Eukaryota > Metazoa > Chordata > Lepidosauria > Squamata > Colubridae > Stegonotus > Stegonotus admiraltiensis. Next base: position 119,882 of record JANHZT010006267.1, read on the forward strand.
TATTGGTTAACTCATTTTATACTGTTTAATTTTCATGTTATATGCATGTTATTTTGACTGTTCACCACCCTGAGTCCTTTGGGAGAAGGGCGGTATATAAAATTAAATAAATAAATAAATAAACAATAAATAAATAAATTGCGGTCGTAGGTCAAGGGCTACCTATATGGCCTTATAAAAGTTGCTTAGGTTCCAATATGTCCACCAGCCCTAGTCATTAGTCAAATAACATTTGAAGGACCATGATCCCTCCATTCCAGGCCTACAGCATCTGCAGCACCACACCACACTGCCTGCCACCAAGTGATATGTATTTACTGTATACACCGATACAGATATAGGTACTCAGATATCCATTACTCTGTCAGGAGGAGGAAGCCCTGTTTTCTGTTCTTTTGGATTATCTTGGGAGTGAAGGCTAAGGGAGCATGTAGATCCTATTGAATCCTTCCCACATGCCTGGTGTTTGGCAACCACATGAAATGACTTGCCTTCAGAAGAGGCCTCAGACATTTTGGTAAGGTCCATTTTGAGGCAGATAACAGTTAAATGTTGGCTCTGAAACTGACCTCTGATCCTGTTGTGGCCTGCCGGCGGCCAGTGGAGCTGGCAGCAGAGTCAGACAGTGAGGAGGTTGGGGAGGAACATGGGCCAGTCCTGGGGGCTGGGGAAAGCTCAGATGAGGGCTCTGCGTCAGAGGCAGAGAGGGAGCTAGACAGGACTGAGGCAGAGGAACAGCAGGAGCCTCTTCCCAGTGTGCACATGAGCAGAGCTGCCAGATGACAAGAACAACTAAGAAAGCAGGGTCGACTTGGGTGTAAAACGACACCTTGGAGGTGATTGGCCCCTCCCATAGGAAACAAAAGTGGAGCGAATGGGGAGCGGGCTTTTTCAGGAAACAATTCGTTTGTTTGTTTCAAGAGTGGAAAGTTCTGTTCGTGACTCTAAGAGACTCTGTGCCAAGTTTTGCCTTACACTGTGTTGGGAAACTAGTTATCTGGCAGCTTTCCAAGCAAGATAAGGTTTGTGTTGATAAATATTCCTCTAAAAGACTGTTTGCCAAAGCCTTGCTGACTGTGAATGAAAGGAATTCACAGTCGTGTAAATAAAAGGGCTTTAGCCGGGACCAAGACTCTGCTTCATGCTTTTTAAGGAAGCCTAGGTCAGAACAGATCCCGATGGCGGAGATAAGAAACATATTATAGCTATATTTTGGAAACCAGGGGTGGCAAAAGTCTTGTATGGACATTTATTATGGACAAGGTGCAGAGATTTACATGGAGAGAAAGGGTGACCAGAATGCTTCGTTGGAGAATGGTTGCCAAGATAATGTTCTTTGTACACTGTGATGGCATGGAGGAGACAGATAAAATTTTCTTCTAGTTTTTCTCTGTTTCAGAAATTAGGGTGGCGTTATGTGTTTTTCTGTTACTAACATTTCCTTTGTGGCTATTGATATCCTGATGCAGGTATTATGGTGGTTCTGAGGTGGTGGACCGCATTGAACTGCTCTGTGAACGCCGTGCTCTTGAAGCTTTTGACCTGGATCCTGAACGCTGGGGGGTGAACGTCCAGCCTTATTCTGGATCCCCGGCCAATTTTGCTGCCTACACAGCCTTGCTGCAGCCGCACGAACGTCTCATGGGCCTGGATTTACCTGATGGGGGCCAGTACGTGTCTGGATTGGGGAATGAAACTTGGGGAGGAAAGCCTTGTGAGATGTTCCAGTCAGAAGGGGTGAAAAGGGAGGATTGGGCTGCCACAGTTGGAAATAGCTGAGGGGAAAGAGAGGAGGATGGTGCACAAGAATAACTGGGAGAACCTCATTCTGAAGGGTTTACTGATCCACAAGAAGAAGGAGCTGAAGAAGCTGGAAGAGGCAGGGAGAAGACCCAGAACGACTCATAAGTGGAATTTTTGGGGTACCCTGTTTTGACCAGCAATATATAAAACTCATAGAATAAGGCTTACCTCCTCGTTATCGGTCTCTGATTTAGACATAACCGTGTTTTCTTTAGTTTTGACCTATAGACTTTTCTGCCATCTCCTTTGGATGCCAACATGGATGATGTTGATGTTGGATGATGTTGAAGAGTATCTGTCTCTTTGCTTTCTGGGAAATGCTATCCCTTGTGTCTCCCCATAATCTACACCTCTTCCCATGCTGCCAGTCTCATGGTGGCCTTGCAGGGGAAGTGTCTGGCTGATTTGTAACCCCTTTAGACATAAATATTTGTTCCCTTAGCTTTTTGGCTTGAGTTGGGCTATGATTGAGGCTTAAGCTTTGTCTTGACAGAATGTTCTTTTTCTTGACAGCCTGACTCATGGGTACATGTCTGATGTCAAGCGTATCTCAGCCACGTCCATCTTCTTTGAGTCCATGCCTTATAAACTCAATGTGAGTAAATAGGAGTTCAAAATATTTGCATGGCCCTGATTTCCTTCTCTGCTTCTGACAGTAGGTTGAACATGCAGATCTAGAATGGTGGGCTGAAGAGTTCCTGATCAAAACTTAGTGGATGCATGCAGAAGATGGCAGTGATGATCAAACTGAATTTTGTAAAAATCTTAAGATTTTTATGCTAATCTCAATGACAACCAAACAAAGCAGTTTAGCTTCTGTGCTGCCAGTAAGTGTGTGAGCGGTGTTTTTTGAAATCAGAATTACGATTGAATAGGTTTTCCAGTAGTTGAGAGAATGGTGGGAAAAGTTTCATTTACACATGGACTGGATCTCCCTGCAGCTGACAGAAATTAGAATAAATTACACCCATTAGTAAACTATGCAGATTCAGTTGTGAAGAAAGGAAAAAGTGGGCACATATGCTTAAGTTATAAAAATAGGATTTCATGAGCACCAACTTTATTCATTCATATATGCCCACAATTCAGTATTGTATCACCCGTTTACCTTTAGTAGCTTTGATGTCTCTTCTGGATATGCTATGCCCAAAGATCGCTCTGAATAAAAAAGACCTTTTTACACTCGGATGGCTTCATCCAACCTTCTTGAGTGGCTCTTAACTTTTGCAAAAACGTAGAATAACCTTCCCAACTTAGAGCCCTGAGTTGAATTATATTTTATTTTAAGTTTTTAAGTTTATGTTTCAAATTTCTATTCTGTCTAAAGTAATCATTGTTATGCTTGGGGTGGTTGAATCTAACCTTGATGCCTGCTGTCAGCTATTATTTTGTTTTTAATTAAAATGTAGAATCACTTTCTCAACTAGCGCCCTTTATTACATCTTCATGTGTGTGTTAAATGTTAAATGTATGACCTTGCAACTTTCAAGGTGGTTTATAGAATTTTGACCTTGTTGCCTGGAATTTGCCAGACATTGAGACTTGCAGTCCTATGTGTCTGGATGATGTCCAGTTGAGGAAGGCTAATTCACAGGAACTTATCTGTCATTCCCACACCCCGCTGTTTGTTTTCTATCATCAAGTTATACGAACAGGCTTAAGGCTGAGAATCCTTATTACCAGCACTGAAGGAGAAAGGAGAACATTAGGATGTATTTATGTATCCGCTACGGGAATCCAATAAAATTATTTGTTTAAAAGGGATTTCTTTCCCTTTTAGTTCCAGCCTGATTCTCTGTGGATGCCCTTGTTTGAATTCTCTTGCAGTTTTTTAAAAACCTTTTTAGAAAATCAGGAAACTGATTGTTGATGGTGTCAACCAGCTAGAAATATAGTGGCTGGGAAGTGATGGCTAATAACATCTCTACTTCAATATCCTGGCTGGATTTAATGCAAGCTTCTAGAGATGATGTATTTCCTGTAGGTTGAGCTGCACAAGTATTTGTACTAATTTTGCCAACATTTGGAGGAGGACAGTACAGGTAGTAGTTGACTTACGTGTCTGTTCAAAGTTACAACAGCAATGGAAAAAATGTCCCAAAGGTGCTTTTTTCAAGAGGCAAGTGGACTTTCTGACGTATGACCTTTTTTCACGCTTATGACTGTTGCAGCATCCCCATGGTCATGTGATCAAAATTCAGATGCTTAGTAATTGGTCATATTTATGATGGTTGCAGTGTCCTGGGGTCACATGATCACCTTTTGTGACCTTTTGACTAGCAAAGTCAATGGGGAAGCCAGGTTTATTAACAACCATGTTACTGACTTGACAACTGCAATGATTCACTTAACAAGCGTGGCAAGAAAACTCATAATATGGAGCAAAACTCACTTAACAAATGTTTCACTTAGCAACATAAATTTTGGGCTGAATTTTGGTTGTAAGTTGAGGGCCACCTGTATTGATTTGTTTCTCTGTCCACCGTCCAGCCAAAAACAGGACTCATTGATTATGATCAGCTTGAGTTAACTGCCCGACTGTTCCGCCCACGTACCATCATCGCTGGCACCAGCGCTTATGCCCGTCTTATTGACTATGCCCGCATCAAGAAGGTATGTCTTAGTGGATTGGGAGGACAAAGGCTGAACTGAACAAACGGCAAAGTGGCGTGAGCTTACCTGTCCTCATCTATCCCTTTTTGTCAGGTGTGTGAAGAGGTGAAGGCCTACCTGCTTGCTGACATGGCCCACATCAGTGGTCTGGTGGCAGCCAAAGTCATCCCATCACCCTTTGACTATGCTGACGTGGTGACTAGCACCACTCACAAGACTCTGCGAGGGGCAAGGTAAAAGCGTGATATAGACAGGCATGTGCCATTCTGTTTGGGCAAGCAAATATACCATATTTTTGGGAGTATAAGACACACCAGAGTATAAGATGCACCTTAGTTTTTGGGGAAGAAAATAAGAAAAAAGCTGATTGGTGGGTGGCTGGGCCTCTCAGAATACCCCCAATCAGCTGTTCCCAGAGGTGAATTTTAGCAACAGATTCATTGGTTGTGAACTCTGTTGCTTTTTTTTTCTGCCTCTGAAACTTCTGAAAATCCATTTCACAAAAAACTTTTTCCTGCCTCTGAAAGCCTTTTTTTCTGAAGCTCTGTTTGGAGGCTTTTTTTCTGAAGCTTCTTTCAGAGGCTTTTATTCTGAAGAACTATCTGTACTCTGTTCAATCTCCTTTCTTTGG